>SMGT01006201.1:7175-40981 GCA_004794575.1 Lanistes nyassanus
CCCCCCCCCCCCACACACACACACTCAACTACAGGGCAGACACACAGGAACGGTACACTCACACTCACTCTCACGTACACTCACAGGAAACCACGCAGTCAGTGGAATCACGCTAAAATCACTTGGACTTACATCACGTCTCCTGTAGCTACATCGGCAAACACTTTAAAAAAGAGGCAAATTTCAAACCTGGGCATTAGCTGTCGATGTGTCTTTTAAATTATTATTTATAGACGCTCCTCTGACTTCTTTTACAAATAAAGTACATCTTATCCACTGACTAAATTGAACTGGTTTAAAATGACTTTCAAAACACGATACTATCCGAGATCAAACCACCACCTCACAGTGCTGTTTGTCTTATTAACCCAGTTTCTAACGTCACAGCCCGCTTTCCTAGTTCCTCTCATCTGCTTCACTCCAGGCTTGTCCCACATTTACCACGCACGCAAGCACGCACGCACGCACGCACGCACGCACGCACGCACGCATTGGAAGGACACGACTTCCTGGGTTTTGCCCATGATTGTTATCACAACCAATTGTATGTTTGGTAGGTGGCCACAAACTCCACGTAACGTTCTCCTACTTCTGCATCAAGGGAGGGAATGGTGGGGGTAATGGCCACGGCATTACATTGTTATGATGTTACACCGTAACAAGAGATGGGGATAGTGTCAGTGCTGTTACTGTAGTATGAGACTGCTATTCAATCCTGTGTCATATCTGACGACCCTGTGAAGCAAAAGATTGTCTACCTTTTGATAGAAGCCTTGTCTGGGACACTTTACCCATTTCAATACTGAGGGCTCGTGATAAACACAGATTTAACGAGGAGTACAGAGGGGGAGAAGAGAGGGGTGGAGGACAGAGATCAGAAAGATCCTCAAAGAACAATGTTCTTAGATCCTAGCGTCACTAGGGACGAGGCAAGGTGGGATTCAACTCGCGTGATGACCCCATGCCACACTATATACAAGGCAAGGTGGTATTTGTAAGTCACGTGATGGCCCCTGACGACAGACTGTCCTGCGCCATGTTGTGTGTTCCACGGCACGTCAAATTCAGAGCAGTAAATGTGACGGGAAGAATTTTATATTTCACACAGGTGAGAGAATGTCAATACCATTTTCTTTTTTCTTAAAATGAAGATCCAAATCTTGCTGTATTTATTAATTTAGTTATTATCTAAATAATGACACTGAGTAAGTGGAGATTCTGCTAATGGTCTGCAGAGTAAAGTCGTTCTCTGTGTCTGGGGCATAATGTTAGTGTTGATGGACACACATTCCGACTTCACTTTATGTCCTGGTGCATGTCACAACTTGTGATTGTCTTCCCTGACAGCTAAGACACCTGACAATAAATCTCACTCACACACCTGTCACCTGTTGTAGTCTTGTGTCTGTCTCTCTTACACCATCACCCGCCTTCATTTTTCCTTGTCTTCTTTCAGGAGTAAGACTTCCGTGTCAGTCATGTCTTGTCACCAATCATTTGGTTTACAACAGGTGAGACAGGAACATTTGCCAGTTCTGTCGAGTATACCCATTGATACCTCGCTAGTGGGGTAAAAGGAAGATGATGTTTCGGTCGCATATTCAAATATATTGCCAGTGATAATAGAAAGAATCACGGTGCAACTTACTGTAACTATAAAACATTAATTTGTAGTCTATACATTATGCTATAAATGATTTTTAAAAGAATAAATATTGGGAAATATGGGAAAGGCGATACATTTCGAACAACCGAGTAATTCCGAAAAGCAGATATTCAAAGACAATGCCAGGCTATAGAATAATATTCCGTGTCTTCACAAACGAAACAGCATGAAGACGACCGCAAACACAAACGGTCAGAAATTTTGGATTTTTATGCCTCTGGTCCTCGGTAAATTTTGGGTAGAGGTCATTTATGCTGTTTCTCGTTATTGTCTATGTAACTATGAACTGGGTCAATTTTTTTTAAAAAGAAAACGCCAAGAAGCTAACTTTTTTGTTTTTGTAGCCCTCAAAGACAACCCATTTCTAAAGCATAGCTCAGTTTGTTATTCCGAACACAGAGAGGCTACTAAATCCGAACAGTGTGCAGAATTTCTATCTAGTGTTCGGTATTTGTGTTCGTCTCAAGTTCTTTATTCAGTATGTGATTTGTTTGTTGTTTCATATCGTCTGATAGTAGTGACTGGACCGCACATCCCCGCTGTCTGTTTGCGTAACGTTTTAGATCTTCGTGAAGCTGAAATGGAATTTAGTGAGTGATGCGGTTGTGTCATTAAACTAATTTCGATTAAGTAAACGATCTATTCATACAGAAGGACACGGCCAAAGGTTAACCAAATTTACTGAGCTAAAATTAAACAATGACCTGAATGATGGTCAATGAATAATGTGAGAAAACGGGTTGGCTACACCCTGTGATCGACGTACGCGTTCAGTGCGAGGCTGCGCCGACAGTGAACACGAAGTCCCGCGGTCCGTCTGATGTGGCTGTCGATGAGACACGGCGGTGGTGCAAGAAGTGATCCATGTATGAAGATGCGGGAAGCAGCAGAAAGTGGTGATCTTGGCTGATGAACGGTGGTGGATGGTGACAGCTCAAGTTGTGGAGACGTGAAAATGTCGTGAAGATGCAGGAGTGGCAGTTGATGATGGAAGAACGGAAGAACACATAAACAGGAACCAGAACGAGAACAACTGCTGGATATGGAAAGCTGGAAAAACAGAAGTCTAGACTTCGATGTCGGATTGTCGAATTTCAAAAGTCGATTTGCTTTCCCTCCAAAATATGTAAGTTCACGACCTGCTTGTAATAACATTTGTCTTCATGCCTCATGAAGTTGGGTCGTACACAACGCCAAACGCAACTGACCGTTTACCGTGTACTAAATACAGTAACTGACATTAAATGCGTCCGACAGAAAATTCCAAAAATGTTACAACGGTCGTACTTACAAGCTTCCACCTCCACAGCCACATTCCATGTGCTAGCGACAAACAACCAACCAAAGTTCATCGCTCTGCTTGCGATCACCTGAATAGCCTTTTACTTACCAGCTAGGCAATCCGAGAATGGTGGCTGGTAGCTGCTGCCAGAATCCACAGGCGAAAATAATCATTGTCCTTCCGCCTGAATGTGTACTGTAGCACTGTCAGATTCGAAGTTCCCTTTTGCAGCAATCATCTGAGTGTTGCTATGGTTGATGTGCTGTTCACGGAAAGCTGACGCCAGCAAAAGATAGTAATACAGATATTGAAATTGTCAATTAGAAGTTGACAGACTTTTGTCCTGGAGGTACACATGAGGTGTATGGAAGCTACAAGTTTCACTCCAGAAACCAACCAAAAGATAAGTCAATCAACAAATATGTAAATAGTCTACGTTAGTTGGCAAACTCCTGCGATTTCGAGGCAATGATTTACAGAATGGATCGATTCAGAATAATGATGGGCCACAAGATTAAAGAAGCTCGAGAAAAACTGTTAGAGCATAAAACTCTACAACAGGCCATAGAAATTTGCAGAGCTCACGAGACCTCCAAGAACGAAGGCCAGTCCATGGTTTTAAGGAAACAAATTAGCGAAGACGTGAAAGTGGATAAGCTGAAACTTGGTCAGCGGGATCGTAGAGGAATGCGAAAGTCTAAGAAGCAAACCTTCATCCAGACACAGGAAAAAAGCTAACGATGTGGGAAAAGTCCGCTTGATAGAGATTATTGTCCTTGAAGTCTGCCAAATGCAGGAAGTGTTCAAAAGACTGGTCACTATACAGTAACCTGCCAAATGCAGGAAGCGTTCAAAGATTGGTCACTATACAGTAACCTGCCAAATGCAGGAAGTGTTCAAAGACTTGTAACTATACAGTAACCTGCCAAATGCAGGAAGTGTTCAAAGACTGGTCACTATACAGTAACCTGCCGTTCTTTACAGTCATCAAAAATTCACGTCGTACAAGATGACGAAGAAGAAGAAGGTTACCTGAGCACAGTGGTTGTCAGCATAAGTTCTGATCCTTGGAAAGTCACTCTGGAGATGAAAAGAAAAAAAAGGAGAACACAGGAGCAAATGTAATAGTTATTCCCCAGACGATGTCCCAAAGAACAAAGAAAAACTCGCAAGAACCTGTTAAGTCCGGATCATATCCAGATTCCAGTGACAGGAATGCTCAGGTGCAGGTTGAAATATAAGAACGTTACAACAGAACAAGAAGTCTACATCGCGAAGGGTCTTGAAGAACATTATTAGGCAGAGTAGCGATTACAGCACTGTACAGAAGGAATCAACAGAGTTCTGGATGAGAAAGCTCTGAATACAAAGAAAAGTTTCATAAATTCTTCAGTGGATTAGAAAATCTGCGAGAGACGTACAGGATCGGTCTGAAAGACAAAGCTATTCCTTATGCGGTTGTCGCTTGCCCTTTTTGAGAAACGAGTAGTCATCCGTCCAGTCAATATACCTATCGATGTGTGTGTTCCAGTTGTAGCAGTTCCCAAGAGCAGCAACAGAGTCAGAGTCTGTGTTTACTTGAGTAAACTGAATGAGTCTGCCCGCAGAGAAAACTACCAACTACCGTCCTCAGATGAACTTCTAGCTCAGTTGTAAGGTTCAAAGGTCTTTACAGAGTTTGATTGTAATTCGGGATCTCATGAGATTCCCCCAGCTGATCAAAGTCAGGAGCTGACTACATTTCTAACACCTTTCGGACGATATTGCCATACAAGGTTACCTTTCGCATAAGTTCAGGTCCAAAGCAGTTTCAGCGCTGCATGAGTCAAATGCTTTCAGGCCGGGATGAAGTTCTCTGTGATGTTGACGATATGCTGATATAGATTTGGCAAGAATCCAGAACAACATGACTGCCATCTGGAAAAGGTGATGTCGACACTGAATGCTGCAGGTCTAACACTGAACGCGGGAAAACTTTGAGTTCTCTAGGGACAAGATAAAGTTCCTCGGATGTCATTTCCAAAGATGAAATGGGTTTTACACAGAATGTAGTTACGCTTAGGCTGAACGAGAAGCCACTGTACATACATGGGCTTTGGAGAAAATTTCAGCTTATGTCACTGCATTTTTCAATTAATCCACACAACCTCTACGGTTCAATACTTAACAATACAGACATAAGATAACCAATATTCCAGAAATATAACGGTTAGTATCTTATGTAGAGAGCGGGTGAATCAATGTTTGCTTAGTAGTTTAAATCTAGGCGAATCAATGCGAGTTACGTTAAAATTGAAATCAAACCGTTCGCTATTTGTTTGACACAAAATGTAGGTCTGACTGGACACTTACCAATCAGTAGATGTTGGCAGGACAAAACAACGGTCTGTCGCTCGGCTTACAACAATGGAAACGACTGTACACAGTCGATAATACTTTAAAAGAAACTATTAAAATGCGAAGAGTCTACGGCTGACCACGGTGATTTTTCTGCTTTCGAACGATAAACGTCATTCATCTTAGAAGTTCAAGGTCCCAGACATAAACGGAGAGAGTTCTTCTTACCGTGATCTCCGTTGTATTATAATACCTTGATTATCCCCTGATCCAGGAAGTGTTGTTGGACGCGCGTCCTTCGACTAACAGTTGCTGCCCAACGTTGGCGGGAAGGCAAGATACAGGTCATATATGATTCTAATTGCGTCGAGCTGCAGGGAATACAAATTCTAAATGTTTGTATTGAATAAAGGAATGTTTTGACTGTTTGACGCACATGAAAGAATGCAGTTAAAAGTTTTGCGAGTAGTAAAGGTTTTGATCTAGTCAGGTTGTTGCAGTCCTTTCTACACTGTTAATCTCTTGTCCGTCAAAGCCTAAATGTGTCCAACAACAAACAACAAACAACAAACAACAACAAACTTTCCGCAATAAAGGAAAGGTATTTGTTGTATCCTGTTTGTGAATGGAAACGTAACGAGCTCGTAATACCTTAATTGTTAGCAAAAATCGATTGTTGTATTTTATATTTACAATTTAGTTTTTTTATCCAATACCCCTTCCCCCACCCCGTCCGTGGGGTTAAAAAAATAGAAAACTATAAAAAGCAGTACGAAAAGTATTATTGCTTCTAAAGAAACAAGGTTAGAGTTAGTTCTGGTTTGCTATAAAATACAGCAAAGGGAGGTGACATTGTCCCTAAATCACTGACAATTCATTTTATCATCATGTTTAGTCTGGAGACACAAGGCCCACTCACAGTCTTAGTACAGCGGACACTGACGATGTGTGTAGCCCTCAACCCAGGCAGTGAGCAGCGTTTATCGGAAGACAGGCTACTTCAGGGTTAAGGCAACAGATTCTGCTTCTGACAGACATTGTCTTGTTGAGGTCACAGTAACGCTGTCAGCCATGTCTGATCAACCTCCATCTGGTTCACAACAGGTGAGACAATGACACTGTTCCTTGCGTTTGGATGCAGGTAAACAAATACAGGAGGACCTGCCCAAAATTTAAAACAATAAAGCAGCTAGACAGGGGCAACGTCAAAAAACCTACCAAGGCGTGGTGTTCGATCACGTGGTTAAAAAGAGATGAAGGGAAGAAATAGAGAGGGGGCCATAGCTCATCGTGTATGAGTAATGCAGTGTTGTTTTGTCTGTGCTTATCTTTGCTTCTCATAGACTGATGTTAAAAGTTTGGCTTAATTCTAGTTTTATTCACTGCCTATTACCGCTGGAGCTATTAGAACTCAACGCTTCCAAACCCAACCCAACCCGCCCCGCCCACCCTCATCCCCCCAAAAAGAGAAATAGAAAGAAAGAAACTGAACAGCTTGGCCAGAAGCCTAATAGATTAACACACATGTAATGATGATTGTGTTTAGGAAAGAGCAGGTTTGTTTTCCCTAAATGTTTACTACTAAGCCCCTACCTCCTTTTTAAAAAATCGAAGTAATACTTGTTTTTGAATGATCTAAGGCTTAAGTGTTTTAAATGTATCCCTTAGTATACAAGAAAAACAGGTGACTGCCGCTTGGAGGAAAAACTTTCTTAAATTTAAAACAAGGGAACTGGACCAAGCTAAGACATGACAAAGACAAAGACAATCTACATGCACTACCCCTTCATCAGGACGACACAAAAACGACGAAAAAACGACAACAACGAAACCAGAAGAAAAAGACTTAGCTTCAGTAGATGTGGCGCATGGGCTGGACAGCAGGAAAATGACTAAGGGACAGTGAGTAAGAAGGATTAAAAAGAGGGGCGGCCAATCGCCAGGTGGGTAGGAAAGGGTAGGGAAGGGTGGGGGTGGAGAGGGGGCGGGGTGGAGAGAGAAGCGCGGGTAAGGGGGTGTCAGTGTGGGAGAGAAGGAGGTGAGAGAAAAGAAGTAAGAGAAAGAGAGGAGGGGGTGAGGGGTTAAGAGAAAAGGAGGGAGGTAGAGGGTCAGTGTTTGAGGTTGAGTCCAGTAGGTGCCATGATACCGAAATGGATAATGAAGTAGGACTCCATATTCTTACGGCCACTGGAATCGCCCTTCATTTTCCAGGTACCACAGACCCTCATGTAGTTGGCTGTGTGTGGGGGTGTGCTCAAGTGACGTGCAACTGGTGAATTTCTGCAGTGTTTAGTGTCAGCTAGATGTTCTGTGAAGCAGGTGTTGAGTGTGCGTTCTGTCTCCCCGATGTACAATAAAGTGGGACATAGGGTGCATGTGATGGCGTAGACGATGTTGCTGTTGGTGCAGGTGAAGTGGCGCTTGATGACAAAAGTGGTGTTGGGTTTGTGGAGTGTTGTTGCTGTGTTCAGGTAGGGGCAAGTGTGGCAACGGGGGACATTGCATGGGGTGGAGCCGCAGTGCATACAAGAATACTCTTTAAATTACAGTTTTGCTTTTATATTATATCAGCTTAAGCCTTTGGTTGAAGGGTTTCTTCTAAGTGTTCATAACTTCATGAAAATTTATCACAGGCGGCGTCTTATCTGTGCGTTTTAAGGAAATCACATGGATTTAAACATTACTCCTCACTGGCTCTGTGAAAGCAGACTTTTGGGCTGCGTGTGGCACACAACGTGTGGCCCCTACTAGCCTCTAGTGGAGTAAATTTTGACGTGCGTGCATGTTTAGCTACTTACATTTGAGAAGAAATGCCACAGATCGATTTCGTTTTGAACCGTTTCCCTCGCAACGGTAGGAAGGCCACGAGTCTTCACACCGACCATTTCCGACCGGTTCCATAATGTATCCATCAGCGGAAGTCGGCATCACCTGGTGTCCACTTGTGCCGGTCAGACGGAAGACGGCCGGTGGGTTCCCCTTCTCGAAGGAGCAGTTAAGAAGGACCGTTTGATTTTCGTTTGTCAGGTGAACCCCATTCGCTTCCTGCCCGTTCACTGTCAGACTTGTCACACAGGCTTCGTCTGTAAACAGACACACTTAGGCAATGGACGTAAAATGTATTTAGCGAAATGTCAAATAAGGAAACCGAAATTGCTCTTCAGTTCTTAATAAACATGTTATATCCAACGCAAATAAAACGCAGTTGAGACAAACTGAAAAGGAACAGAGAAGACACAAGAATTAATTATTTTCGATTTTTTAAAGGTGTACAATGGCACTTTCATATAATAAATCTAACTACCAGATACAAGCATCTCAGTTTACATTATACTGAAGTGATTCGGCGACCAGACCAAAAGATTTCCCTACTCTTGCATTAGCAATCAAATCTTTTGCACAAGACCGCGTTCGGTAAAGCAAGCCTCGTTTTCGTCTGGTCAAGAAAAGAACAACTAAACTTGAAGTTTGGAATGTCCAGACTAGAAGAAGACCAGAAGACATTAAGCAGCAGCTCTCTTGTCACCTGCTTGTAGGCATCGCCCTCTTTCCACCTCAGTTTCCACTCCTGTTAGACGTGAGACCTGTTCACATTTCGGTAGATCTCGGCCACACCCTTACGATTAGCACACGTGACGTGTTTTGCTGTCGGGAATTTGAATATTTATGAACAGTTAGCACTAAAAATAGTGTATCTACTCAGACAAGCAAACACGGAGGACCAGAAATGTAACAAAGACAGAGAGAGAGAGAGGGGCAGCCAATCGCAAGGTGGGTAGGAAAGGGTAGAGAAGGGTGGGGGTGGAGAGTAGGCGGGGGAGAGAGAAAGGGAGAGAAAAAGCAGCGAGGATAAGGGGGGAGAGAGAGAGTGGGAAGGAGGTGAGAGAAAAAGTTAGAGAGAGACAGAGGGGTGAGGGGGTTAATAAGGAAGAGGAGGGGGAGGGTCAGTGTTTTAGGTGGAGTCCAGTATGTGCCATGGTACCGAAATGGGTAATGAAGTAGGACTCCATATTCTTGCGGTCAATGGAGTCGCCCTTCATTTTCCAGATACCACAGACCCTCATGTTGTCGGCTGTGTGTGGGGGTGTAATGAAGTGACGTGCTACTGGTGTGTTTCTGTAGTGCTTAGTGTCAGCGAGATGTTCTGTGAAGCGGGTGTTGAGAGTGCGTTCTGTCTCACCGATGTAGAATAAAGTGGGACAGAGGGTGCATGTGATGGCGTAGACGATGTTGCTGTTGGTGCAGGTGAAGTTGCGTTTGATGATAAAGGTGGTATTGGGTGTGTGGAGTGTTGTGGCAGTGTTAAGGTAGGGGCAAGTGTGGCAACGGGGGACATTGCACGGGGTGGAGCCGCAGGAAGGGGGAGGGAGGTAGTCGGTTTTAGTTTGGAGTGTACTAGAAGGTCTCGCAGGTTCTTATCCCGCCGAGATGCTAGGAGGGGGAGTTTTTTGAAGATGTCGGGTTCAGATTTGGACAACAGGTGTCAGTTAGAAAGGAGGATCCTACGTACTGGGAGGTTGTGGGGGTGGTGGGTCAGTACAGCGATCGGCCTTGGTTCTGTGTGTCTGTGGTGGTGGGAGGGTTGTAGTGTAAGTGCGCGTGGTGTGGCGGCAACTTTCTGTCTAGCAGTGTGTAGAAGTCTGGAGGGATAGTTGCGGGCGAGGAAAAAAGTCTATCATTCTGTCGGATTGTTCATGGAAGTCAGTGTCATCAGAGCATAATCTGCGGAGTCTCAGAAGCTGCGAGTAGGGTATGCTGTGCAGGGTGGAGGGTGGGTGAGATGAGTGGAAATCAAGGTAGGAGTGTGAGTCCGTAGGTTTGTAATGGATGGTGCTTGCAAGGTGGCCGTTCTGCAATGTTATGTTGATGTCGAGGAATGTGACACAGGTGCATGAAATGGTGTAGGTGTATTGAATGGAGGGGTGGAAGTGTTGTATATAATGGATGTACTGCAATAACTGAGACTCAGGGAGGGAAGTGGCGCCTAAACCGTCGTCGATGTAGCGTCTGTACAATTCTGGTGTGGGGCCCGTGTAGCTGTTGCGGATATTATGTTCCAACCAACCCATGAAGAGACAAGCATACCTAGGACCCATTTTGGTTCCCATCGCCAAGCCGCTAATTTGGTGGAAACACTTGCCGTCAAACTCGAATGTGTTGAGTTTGAGGACCAACTCCGCCAACCTAATCAGAGTGTGTGTAGGAGGGTGGGGGTCGCTGCGTGCGTGGAGGAAGAAAGACAGTGCGGTTAACCCATCAGTGTGGGGTATGGATGTGTATAGGGATGTGACGTCAAGGGTGAAGAGGAGGGTGGGTGTGAAAGTGTGGGAGGAGTTGAAATGGTCCAGGAGTGTGAGCGTGTCTGTGGTGTCCTTGATGTAGGTGGGGAGCGTATTTCAATTATAATAAACTGTACAATCAGTTCATTTCTTAACCGTCACACATATCACTCGCCTCTGATCTGATTCTTTGGTTTTAAGCGGCTGCAGCAATTTTTGTGACTTACAACCTCCAGGATGAATAGAATACACACAAAATACCAATACAAATATTTAACTTGCCTTTTACCGCATTCCGTAGTGCTTAAAATAAGCATTATACGCGGAGGCTGAGCACGATGCAGCCTGAACTAGGACGAAGGTTGAGCTGAGCGCCAGGGAAGCAGTTTCGAAACGAAAATCCTGGGCCGTGTTCTCCTGGGCTTGCATGAGCGATCTTGTCTCCTGTAATTCGTAAGGGTGCGAGTAAAATACACAGGATGAAAGGGCCTTAACGACCATATTTATTACTGGAAGAGCATCTAGGAACACTCATGCAAATCAGCCCTGAACTGCAGGAACAGCGTCTGGGGGTTGCAAGTGGGGGGGGGGCGGCCCCAGTCCCTGCTCTTGAGGTGCCCCGCGCTTCTGGGCTAAGGTCGTCCTTATAAGTTTGTCAATCCGTTGTACACAAACAGGAAAAAGAAATTATGAATCGCGATAAAACTAAATACGTGAGCCAAGTCGTGAAGGTTGATCTAGGCTAGACATAAATTGTGTCATCCCTTGGTCAGTGGCGAGGTAGGCTTTGTCGACTGAAGGTGAGGGATGTGTAGCATCTCTGTGTACTATGGTTTGTGTTATGTTTTTAATTTTTATACGATACTAGATCATATCACCAAACTGCAGTCAACACTGTGTATTGGGCGTGGGCTTGTGTAAACCATGTCGCCTAAAAGTATTGTTATAACTTCAAACATCCATTAAATCTTCTTTTTATCAAAGGTAGGTTATTTTAAATGTCAGTAAGTACAATACTTAACGCGGGCCACTGTGGAAACGGTCTGGTGCTATTCACTTTTTATCTTATAGCACTGTCATTTTTTGAAAAGCAAATTAAACATCTACATCACGGGAAATTCCTATGGAGATACTATTTGAAATGCGTCCATTTCCCTTACATGACCCATATACGGACAAGTAAAGTCTCCGGGAAAATATTTATTGTTCATTTCTACGCCTACGTTCAGCCGGAAAGAGAAACTGGAACTGAGATCTTAGACCTTTGAAATAATAGAGGTGAATCAGTTTATATTTATTCCTTCTTTATTACTTCCTTTTCTTTTCGTTCAATCATAGACATTCTTTTATTACTAGATTTCGTAGTTAAGAGGTTTGTGAAAATGTTTACATCCCACAGTCTGTACAGACTACAATCTAATCCAAGAGAAATGGAGGGGTGGGGGGGGAAGAGAGAGATGGGGAGAGAGGTGGAAGGGAGGGAGAGATTGAAGCGTGGAGTAAAGGGAGATAAGGTGAAATAGAGCATATGGATAAGCGAACTAGCCCAGTTCATAGACTTTATGAGTCTCTACTTGCTGTCTGTCTCCCAGCTAATAAATGAAATGACCAAGAGATGACGATACACGGATGATAAGTAACGTACGTCCATTGCGTGATGTGACTAAGGAGATGAATATTATTTTCTGTTTTTATGTTCAGAAAATGTCATGATTGTAACCCCTCCAGCTTATGGAGTAATGAAAAAATCTAATCACAAGACAGATCTAACAAAAAGAAATCCTGCAATGTTCCGTCATACACGGTAGTTATGTAAGTCCTGTTTTTCTCTTAAAATTAAACAGTCAGGTTTTTTAATCCACACAACCTCTACAGTTCAATAATTTACAAAATATGATTGTCAGTACAATGTAATTTACGCACATTTTTTCAGAATTTCAGCCACTCCTATCCTGCCTTTCTTACAGAAGTCCAGGTACAAAACCTTGATTATCCCCTTGTCCAGGAAGTGTTGTTGGACGCACGTCGTTCTACTAACCGTTGCTACCCAAAGTTGGCGAGAAAGCAAGATACAAATCACATACGCATGTATTTGCTTTGACCGTTCAGGAATACAAATTTTGATTGCTTGCATTGAATAAACGAATGTTTGGCTAATAAATAAAGAACAAATGAGGACCGAGCGCTTAAATTATCGAAAGATAACTCCAACAAAGGTACTGGCAGCGCTCAACATAGCCATATGCAGACGCATGTGACCGAGGTAGCTTACCGTACCCAAACACGTAGCAAAGAGAGGGCCGAAAGAAAGGAACTTTGGGTACAGTAAGCTCCCTTGGTCACATGCGTGTGCATACGGCTATATTGAAAGCTGCCAGTACCTTTGTTGGAGTTATCTTTCGAATGTTTGGCTGTTGGATGCACGTAAAAGAATGCAGTTAAACGTTTTGCGAAAAGTAAACATTCTGATCTAGTCAGGTTGTTGCAGTTCACTGGAGGCGAGATGTAACTATATTGCTAAAGGCCTTCCTACACTTGCAATGCTCTCAACTTTGAGCGAAAACATTTCCCGAGCATTCTCCGTACACGGGCGCAAGACACCTGCAATATTTTACCCGCCAGATCGTCACACGATCATCACGTGTTCGCTCTAGGGGCTGACAATAGTAACACTATGGATGATCAAGAACAATTTACTCTGACCGCTGCAGCTTCTGCGACTGCATTTATTTTCGCCCAGCAGTTTCAGAAGACAAAACAGAAAAGACGAATGTGGGTTCCACAGTGCATTGCTCGTCGAAACCAGTTGGTAGCATACGCGTACGTTTCTTCTACAAGAATATCACCACACGACTCCACCGAAAGCAGACGCTTCTTGCGAATGTCGCACGACAGTTTCGTGACCCAGCCGTCTCGCAATCGACGGGTGAACTGGAAAATCGTTTTTCCTGACCAGATGACTATCAATCGAAGGCCGAACATGATCACGACCAGCCCTAGACCACACTGCACTAAATAGCAGGATTGTTTCTGATTGGCTGAAACGCTTGCAACATTTTGAGCCCCTGCTGGAAAATAGCGCGGCGTGGTAACCCCTAAAATGTTGAGAGGCCTCCCTGCAACATTTTCGCTAAACATTGCAACTTCCATATATGGTAAATATTGCTGAGAACATTGCAAGTGTAGGAAGGCCTTAATCTCTTGTCACTGAAACCTTAGATGTGTCCGAAAACAAACTTTTGTGTGTGCGAGCGACAGAGTGTATTCGGTATTGATATTGTATATTGCATATTGCATATTGTATATTGTTTATTATCTGTTTCCGCAATAAAGAAAATAATTTGTTGTATCATGTTTGATAATGGAAACCTAATGGGCTCTTAATATCTTGCTATCAAAGGTGGACACTTATCAGTGAATGAGAAATGGGTTATTGAGGGCAGACAATTCGTGTTACAAATTCCTATAAGTATCTAGGTATGGTGTTCACTACAAAACTAAGCTTAACTCAGGCAGTCCTAGACTTCTGTACGAATGCCAGGATAGAAGTGGCTGAAATTCTAAAAACTGTGCGTAAATTACATTGTACTGACTTCAACATATTTTAGAAAACTTTTTGACTGACAGATTAAACCTGTTCTCACCTACGCACCAGGAATCTGGGGCTTTCATGATATGGAGCAAGTTGACTGTAAGGGAAAGACAGGGGGACAGGGGTTAACGTGCGCACTCCGTCACTCACACAAACTCGCTCTCTGACTGTTGCTCAACAAACCCAAGGCCACGCAGCAAAGAAGCTCCTCTATACAATGTTATTAAATGAAAGGGTCTTCAATTGCTGGAAACCACAATAAATGACAGTTGAGAACAGAATGGACTCTTCCACTGAACTATATTCGAGTATTCACTAGCAGACAGATCAGAAGAAAAGTGTCAACGAGATCTACTTCCAGTCTCATTCAATCATTCACTCAGATGGACATTTAAACCGTATAAGTTTTAACTCACTCACCACTGAGATCCGTTGACACAGCCACACAAATCCACGGTATGATTCAAGTCCTTTCACTATAGTTCCTAACAAACCACTGAGATAAAATGCTTCGGCGAGTCTCTGGTAAAATTCTTCTAGACAACGTTCATTTCCCAAGGTGCGGGAGGTGTGGATCTATGTGGATACCGACTTCGCCGGACAAGTTTCAGGTCAACGTTCGACTGGACTGGTGAGATTATCTTGAAATATCAGTTTCTGTTTATTTCACTGAAGATACGAGACTTCACAGTCTTACAGGCTGATGGATCTGCTTCTAGCCTGGAGTCACAGAGCGTAGGTTTCTTTCCTAGGGCAAGACAGCAACGATTCGGCGATTTACCGGATCTCCTAACACCGGTTCCAACATCGACGTGTTTTCAAGACTACAGTCTTGATACCAAAGTACCTTCCCTGGTACATACGTTCCGCCACCAATGGCGTGAGAAACTAATGCCCTCTGGCATATATACAAACTCTCCTCAGTCTGTTAAACAATTTCAGACTCTCATTAATCTGCTAAACAATTCCCCTTCCCTAGGGGACTTCTAGCTGCCCTGACCAGGCAAACAGGACACTAGGTATACTACAATTGCCTGATACTGCAGGCCAAAACTCTCTACCTCTCAGGAAATCACTCCCTAGGTCTTTACTCTTCGATGGTTACTTGTGACTAACGGATTGGGACGCTTTCTGTCCACTCGCTTTGGCGATCACGTGGACACGTGCCTATCTGTGATTGGGTGAACAAGTGGTGCGAGTTTCTGGTCGTCTGCTGAAGCTTCCAGAATTAGAATGCTCTTGAAGAAAAGTGCTTGGCTTGCATGTCCTTGAGTGAATTTGGCGCGAAAGTACCAAGAAGTTTGCGTCACTAAAGAGAATTCGGCGCGAAATCTACACGTTGATCTTAGAAGTTTTATGGCAATAAAGAAATTGAATCGAAATTGTTAGCAGGACTCGATTGCTGTCTTTTATATTTTCAATCAAGATTGTTATTCCCCTTTTCCGACTTTGGTCGTATGGTTGAAAATCTATCGACAAAAAAAGGGATGTCAGTGTCGGTGTCAGTATGTCTTAGTTAACTACTCAAGCAGTAGGATACGCATTATTATTTCTAAAGAAACAGGAAATCCTGGTTTGCAATGAAATACAGTAAGGGAGTTGACGTTGTCTCTAAATCACTGACAATCCATTTTATCATCGTGCTTAGTCTGGAGACACAAGGCCCACTCACAGTCTTAGTACAGCTGTGAGTCTGCAACATATTGTTGTGTAAAGGGTGTAGCCTTGGGTATTAACGGCTGGTTAAGCGTTCAGTTCCAGTATCACCCCACCCCCGCACACACTGTAACCATCAAACTGCTATTTGCGGTTTATTTCACGGACGTATTTGTTGATTTACATATCGGGTAGTGATGTGTACAGTGAGGGATATTGTCAGTTATTATGTCTATGTTGGAAATCTTAGGGATGGATAACTGATTTGAATTGAAGACTGATTTTTTTATTTCCTTTTTTATGTATTCATGTCTACTCTGTAGGTAGGCAGTACAAGCAAACGTAGTGCATTACAAGCAGGAAGTCCAAAGGGAGGTAATTCCAAAGTTTACCTTCATTCTGTCACAGATGTACAGGGTGTTCTACTCACAGGTATGTGTGAACTGCCTGCCTGCCCGTCCGTCCGTCCGTCCGTCCGTCCGCCTGTCTGTCTGTCTGTCTACATATTTATCTCTTTCCCAGAATTATTTATCTTTTGTATATATATATATTTCTATGTATTTATCTATCTTTACATATATATATATATATTTGCATATGTGAGTGCGCCCTTGTGGGCTGCCCAAGTAAGTGTTACATAGCAGAAATTAAGAGTTGGTTTAATTTGTATCTACAGAAAGTAAATGTCAAGAAATCAAACAAAAAACAGGAGCCGATGTAGAGTTTGACCCTAACCCCTCGGACGTACAAAACACGAAGATTGTCATCATCCGGGGAACTGGTCCTCAAATCGAGGCGGCAGTGAGGCTCATCAGTCAGGAGACAGGTATTCAGGTAATAAAATATTTTAGCAATAAAATAAAATAAATAAAAATTCAAAGCTATTACTAGGCAATTTCAAACGTATCCTCATCACAAGAACCTGAAGAACTTTTAAAGTCATAACACTTTTAAAGAACTGAACGCATCAGAGTCAAGAATCTACTGAATTTTTTTCCTATCGTCCTCGTCATTTTAATTATATATAATTCCTTGTATTTCATCGTCACTTGTAGTCATGCTTTACTTTGTAATATCTAATCATTATCTAACGTTAAGCGCCTGTGATCATAGGAGACCATCTCAGAACAAGCCCAGACATTCTGGAAACAGTGGGCCGAAGCCGCGTTTCCTGATCTCGACTCTCGTGCCTACTTCCTGCCTCCTGTTTACTTCAACCGCGTGCCGATGACAGGACAGTCGACTTCTGGTCTGGAAGTTCTGGTCCTTAATAAAGTTTCCGGTGAGGCTAAACAGTCAACACCTGGAAAGGACAGTCAGTCAACCCTTGGACAGGACAGTCAGTCAACACATGGACAAGCTGTTCAGTCAACACATGGACAAGCTGTTCAGTCAACACCTGGACAAGCTGTTCAGTCAACACATGGACAAGCTTATCAGTCAACACATGGACAAGCTGTTCAGTCAACACATGGACAAGCTGTTCAGTCAACACATGGACAAGCTGTTCAGTCAACACATGGCCAAGGTGGTCAGTTCAAACAACCGGCGGTGAATCCATCCGCTAGTAATAAACGTTTTCAGGACAGTGACGTCAGAGATGATGCGGCTATGCAGAGGTTTCTCTTCTGTCTGCAGAAAATGTCTGAAGAGAAAAGAGAAGTTTTGGTTGGACTCAGCCAGCTTCAGTTCGGACAGTACCTGGGTGAACCTTGTTACGCGGCTGCGGCTGCTCACCTACCTGTAGCCAAGAGTTTACCTACTGCTTTGTCTAAACACAAACAGGGAGACTTTGATGCGCTGCTCATTCACAGACAGTACGGCATTGTCGTCTGCGAGGTGAAAGCTTTCGGTGACAACGTGGGTAAACTTAGTATGTCCCAGGAAGATATGGACAAGAACATCAGAAGCAAACTGACAGACGCCTTGTTACAACTGGACAAGGCAGAAGCCGTGTTGTCACATCTGGTGTCTGACGTCACTCCCGGTCTGCGCATCACTAAGACGATCGCGGTCCCTAACCTCACAGCTTGTCAGGTACAACAGGCCATCTCTGGTGAACTTCAGCTCATGCAGGTAAACATTCCGGCTGATTGCTATTTATTTAGATGTTTTAGGAAATAGTTACGCATCTTGTCGGTGTCAACAAAAATAACAATTGTTTATTCTTGAACGTCAAGTCAGCAACTAAGTGACATTTGAAAATTGAAAGACAACTCTATCTTTACCATATGTTGGTTTGTTTTCTTTCAACCACTGGTAGCTCTAAGAATCTTTCGAAAATTAAACATTAATAACGGTTATATAAACTTTGTGTATGTCCCAGTGTAAGGTTTTTGGGGTGTGCTGGATTTTAGGGAAGAGATAAGAAATGTTGACACTTAAAGCAGACCCCACCTTTTCAAGCAAAAGGTACACGACCAGATAAATTAGCACATTTATTGAACTATCAACAATAAAAAGGATAGCAGAGGAAGGAAAGAAGTAGATGAACATATATGTAACAGTGTGTATGTGTGTGGTGTGTGGTGTGTGGTAGCAAAGGTGTGTGGTGTGTTACAACTTTCAGAACATATAACAATACGCGTGCCTGGTGCGTATACAGCAGCTATATTTTGTATGATTTGGAGGACAGATTAATCGTGGTAACGATGAAATTGCTCGCTACTAGTCATGGGGCGAGAGACAAGGCCTGGCTGCCTAATGGGACCGACCTATGGCGATTAGCCATGTGTTGCAGGGAACTCCGAAAGACGATATGGCAAATGAAGCCGTGTTGGTAGAAGAGGCCTGTTAATCGTGGAAGGTAATTGGCGGCCTGCGATTAACAACTACCAAGATGGCTGAATGATCGGGAAACTCAGGGGTGTGGACCAAGTTAGTCAAAGGTCGACCTCGAGCGTTGAGGATAATGGCGCAATTACCCCGCTCGAGTAGGACCGAAACCACAACATGAATCTGGCTGTCAGAGAGCAGCTAATAGGAGCGTTGACAGGACAGTCGCTAGTGGGAGAGGCTCATCAGAATACTTCGGATGCCTCTCACCCCAATATATGCGGGCCTGCCGGCGACTTAGGAAGACGGACAGGCTTGGACACACACAGGCTTGGAGAGGACACAGAGGAGGGGCCTAGGAACGGGCCCAGGACGGGCCTGGGAGGACAGGCTTGGAGAGGACGATAGAGGCGGACGGCCCGAACGTCCCCATGGCGAAAGTTTGCTCGCCGTTAGAATCTCTGGCAGCGGCGTTTTGCCGGGCAGCAGTGAAGAGATGGAAGGCCGATGGAAAGAAGTAATGCTCGAGCTGTTCCTCGAGATGGCCAGCTGGTATCAGGAAGACGACCAGCCCCCTCTCCGCTACAGATAATAGTTGAATTGTAAGATGTGGGAGGTGACTAGTTTCAGATTATAACGGTCACCCACGAGTCATCCCCCGATCATGTTAAAAGGACATGTGAAGATGAGAAGCTGATAAGCAAAGTATAGGCAAGTTAGAAACTGGAGACGACATTATTCGAGAGACAGGTCCAAGATAGAAAACCACTAGACTATCAAGAGTAGAAAAGTAGCATTTTAGATGAACCGCCGTGCCTCCGCCCATTACTCATTTTACTTCAATTAATAAACTTTGTCGTTGACGTCGAAGAGTGTTACAAACAGTAAGTAATACAACCGGAGTACAGTTGAACTAATATAAATTGTAAATACTACTTGCGGTGGATATATATTTATATATACTCCAATCAGAAACAGAATCACAATCCAGCCAGGAACAGAACAGTCCATCCAATGTTCGTTCACACTAAGTAGTGGACCGCAGTATTAGTTCATATAGCAGACGACAGTTAAGAACTGTAGACACAGTTCACAGGAACGCAAATGCTCAGTCTATGGAACGTAGTCTCGGGAAAGTCTGTCAGCAAGGCCAAAGGTGAATTAAAATCCAGTCTTGCCAAGCCAGTAGACCCTTGCAGATCGACCTGGTCCTCAGGTATCAGGAACGCCGGATACAGGCAACGTACGATACAGCTCGGACGGCTGTCCTTGAACGTCCTTGCCTAACCGTTACGGTTTAACTCCTTGTTTCTCATAGATTTCAGATCTATGAGAAATATCCACACTCTCTAGTGGGAAGAAAAGTTCGCTCAACTGCGCACTCACCGCCTACTATTAGGTCGTCTACACAAGTAGCAGTTAAAATGTATACTACTGGTTGCTCAGCCGTTAGGTATCGACTATCCTTCGATGGCCTAACAATTGTATTCTGCCTCTTTCGATCCTGAGAAAGTGACAACAAATCTTGCCGTGACGAAGCCAAAAATCTTCTCACAGCGAGAACCAAGCTAATAAAGTTATCTCTCGACTGTTTTCCCCTGGTAGCTATACAGGATCAGCTAGCAGCGACCGTTGACGTTTCTTCAACAAGAAATGCGTCCGATTCCCTTCATGGTCTTTGCTTGAATCCTCGAAGAAGCGTTAAATTCCCCAGAAATTCTCTCGGTCTCCCTTCCCAACTGGCTTTCTATCTTTTCATTGGCCGAGTCTTACGTGTTTTTGACAATCAACATGACGTCTCTTGATCCTAACCCTAGGTGTGATTATTGCGTCACTTTCTCTTGAATGAAAGATTACGCAGCTACGGAAAGATACAATAACAAGAACACAGTTCTTAAGCAATAGCGCTGGAGAAAACCTTCCAAAACATGACACCCAGTTAGAACTACAAAATCAGACCAAAATCCAACTTGTAAAATAACATGGCATTACTTAAACATCAGCGTCATGAAGCGATTCTGTAGCTTTCTGGTGTGAATATTTTGTCTGTCGGTGAAAAGATACACTCTAAACCGAAATCTTCAGTATGTGTTGAACAGAATGAAATTGTGAAATGTTATAAGCACATATCTGTTGCCTAAACTATAGACTTTGCACATTTAGCCTACAAGTTCTTCAGGGGAGATGTCACGTGTATCACAAAACTTATTTACCTACTAAAAAGAAACATTCACTGCATACACGCGTAATCATATCCATTGGCAAGGCAACCTTGCTGATCCAACATTCACCTGGATAAGACACAAAGGTGTCTATGTTTCCACGAAATAATAATAATAATAATAATAATAATAATAATAATAATAATATGTTTCCAGGGTATAACAGATTATATTCGTAGAATACAGTGTTAGCAAAATATCAAAGTGAAGTAAAAGTTGTGACTTAGCTGAAGTCCTTGACAATTTACCCACTGTCGTGGTTATGCACACATAATACACATCCTGCTGGGGATGTGGTTGTTACAGAGGGTATAGCCCAGGCGGAAAAGTCCTTCTGGCACTTCTTCCACTCAATGTTGACAAGGACTTTCTCTTGTTGACAAAGTTACAGAAAGACAGAAAGACACGAAACAACCATCCTTCTACCTACTGCCCAAAATAAATAAAGATAACAACCCTGGCCGACCCATTGTCTCCGTTTGTAGCTGCCCCACAGAGAACATTTCCCATTATTTAGACACCATACTTCAGCCCATCGTCCAGTCGCTCCCCACCTACATCAAGGACACCACAGACACTCTCACACTCCTGGACCACTTCAATTCCTCCCACACTTTCACCCCCACCCTTCCTCTTCACCCTTGATGTCACATCCCTATACACATCCATACCTCACACTGATGGCTTAACCGCACTGTCTTTCTTCCTCCACTCACGCAGCTACCCCAACCCTCCTACATACACTCTGATTAGGTTGGCGGAGTTGGTCCTCAAACTCAACACATTCGAGTTTGACGGCCAGTGTTTCCACCAGATTAGCGGCGTGGCGATGGGAACCAAAATGGGCTCTAGTTATGCTTGCCTCTTCATGGGTTGGCTGGAACATAACATCCGCAACAGCTACACGGGCTCCACACCAGAATTGTACAGACGCTACATCGACGACGGTCTAGGCGCCACTTCCCTCCCTGAGTCTCAGTCATTGCAGCACATCCATTACATACAACACTTCCACCCCTCCATTCAATACACCTACACCATTTCATGCACCTCTGTCACATTCCTCGACATCAACATAACATTGCAGAACGGCCACCATGCAAGCATCATCCATTACAAGCCTACGGACTCACACTCCTACCTTGACTTCCAGTCGTCTCACCCACCCTCCACCCTGCACAGCATACCCTACTCGCAGTTTCTGAGACTCCGCAGATTATGCACTGACGACACTGACTTGAATGAACAATCCGACAGAATGGTAGACTTTTTCCTCGCCCGCAACTATCCCTCCAAACTTCTACGCACTGCTAGACAGAAAGTTGCCGCCACACCACGCGCACTTACACTACAATCCTCCCACCACCACAGACACACAGAACCCAGGCCGATTGCTGTACTGACCCACCACCCCCACAACCTCCCAGTACGTAGGATCCTCCTTTCCAACTGGCACACACTGTCTAAATCTGAACCCCACCTCTTCAAAATACCCCCCCCCCTCCTAGCATATCGGCGGGATAAGAACCTGCGAGACCTTCTAGTACACTCTAAACTAAAACCGACTACTTCCCTCCCCCTTCCTGCGGCTCCGCCCCGTGCAATGTCCCCCGCTGCCACACTTGCCCCTACCTGAACACTGCAACAACACTCCACACACCCAATACCACCTTTGTCATCAAACGCAACTTCACCTGTACCAACAGCAACATCGTCTACGCCATCACATGCACCCTCTGTCCCACTTTATTCTACATCGGTGAGACAGAACGCACTCTCAACACCCGCTTCACAGAACATCTAGCCGATACTAAACACTGCAGAAACACACCAGTTGCACGGCATTTCAGTACACCCCCACACACAGTCGACAACATGAGGGTCTGTGGTATCTGGAGAATGAAGGGCGACTCCATTGACCGTAAGAATATGGAATCCTACTTCATTACCCATTTCGGTACCATGGCACTCACAGGTCTCAACCTAAAACACTGACCCTCCCCCTCCTTTCCCTTAACCCCCTCACCCCTCCGTCTCTCTCTTACTTCTCTCACCTCCCTCCCACTCTCTCTCTCTCTCTCACCGACGCCCCCTTACCTGCGCTGCTTTCTCTTTCTCTCTCCCCCGCCCACTCTCCATCCCCACCCTTCTCTACCCTTTTCCTACCCACCTGGCGATTTGGTGCTCCTCTTTTTAACCCTTCTTACTCACTGTCCCTGGGTCATTCTTTTGCTATGCAGCCCACGCGCCACATCTACTGCTGATAAGTCTTTTTCCTTTTCGTTTTTTCGTCGTTTTTGTGTCGTCCTGATGAAGGGGTAGTGCCCCGAAACAGATTGTCTTCATCTTTGTCCCTTTCTAGCTTGGTACAGTTCCCTTTTTTACATTTAAAGTTACAGTTCTCGACCGTATCAGAACTTCTTTCCAGTTTGCACCTCAGCTCCGATAAAAAGGCGACTTAGCTTCAACTCCCAGCATTTTCAATCTGAAGTTTAACGCCACTGTTCAACTAGAGGACGGACTTTTCTAGCTGGTACTTGTCAGGACCGCCTAGTACGGTACAGATTTTAAAAGAAAGACAGGAAGTGGGAAGTTCAGCCGCAGGTCAGCCACAGCTGAACCTGTCAAAAAAAGTGACGAGTGTTTTCCGTTGGTTCTTTTCGATGTTAAGAATAAAATGTTCTGCGCAGTTTCACAAGTGTTGAACCATTGGAGATAAACGTTCGAGACTGTTCCCGGACAACAAAATATTATGGGTTTTAGACATCACGTGACCCGATAGTATATTAGGGCCGGCACCACCTCGATCTTTGCTTGTTCATTTTGCAGCATGTAGGGAACATTTAACACGTTGAAGTTAGCGAGCCCGTGGTCAGCTATCAAAGGTTACTGAGCTTTGTAGCAATAAACTCGAAGTATAGTGACAGGTTTCATGTCTAAGAACTCGAACTAGAGTTAAAAGAATTGCAGTTCTGTTGTTTAATGTACTTCCCCTAGTGGATTTACATTTCTAGTAACTGTTGCAAAGTCGCATGATCTGGCAGTTTCCGTTGTATCCGTCTCCGACTTCTGATTTTCAAGGACACACGTGACACTAACGTTGAGGAGTGAACTGTGGACACTAGTGTCATTACATCTTGTGTGCGCGGAACTGTACAGGAACAGGACTTGTTTCGTCGATCAAATTTTTCTGGACTGTGTGACAGAGGAATATATATAATTAGTGTGAGTGTGTGTTTGTTGGATTATCACATGAACGTAAGTGCTTTTAAACTCATTTAAATGATTTCGTCTTGATCTGAGGTAGCAGGTGGAATAAATCCACGCTTGTGTTCTGAGGGATAATGAAGTCCCAGGCTTGAAACAGTATGTCCCTTCTGGTGCGCTAAAGTCGGACAGTGGTTTTCGCTCGTGCAGCGTAAACAAAAGCATCTAGACTAGAACTCCAAAGAAAGTCGGTTTTGCATCAGACACGCAGACGGCCGCATCAGAGTATGGAGGAGGCGGAATGACAGGTACGACAACAACATCCTTTAGCACGACATTTCGGGAGGCACCAGCATCATGATTTGGGTTGGCGTTGGTCTCAACGGACTCGTGGGCACCGTCGTCTTCCACAACATTGGACGTGGACAATGAAACGGTGTGACAGCACATGACTATGTGGACCAGGTGCTGAGGCCTGACGTCTTGTTGTTGAAACCACCCCTTCATCACTGTGCTTTCCTACATGGCTACATGATGCGTCACTCAAGCACCGTCAAGACAGATACACTGTTGCAAAATGTCATTCACTAACATTCCAACAACAGTGGTAGACTCAGTCTTTTACTGCATACTGTAATTTAATGAAACTTTCTCACTTTCAATCAAGAAACAAACATTTTGTTATTGGATTATAATCTTTAGGATTCGTCTTCTTTGTACAGTCAACGGAAATGTCTTCGTACGTAACCTCAATCTTACTTTCCCGCGAAATGGATCCATCTTATGCTTTTCATCACAAAGACAACTTCAAAGCCACACCTACATTGCACAACATCGGACGATTTCGGTTCTTATTTCTGCAACCCAACCCATTTGTTAAATTCTTCCTTAACCTTTTTGGTGGAAAAGGCTTTTACCCAATCCCATTTTGTAGATTTGTCACGTGATCTAGAGGCACGCTAAGACTAAAATAGTTTCTAGTCAGACACCCGCACGAAGCTGAGAAGAACGGACGCATTCCAAGTTCTCTGTGACAGTTAAACCGGTTTGAAGTACGGTTGTATGTTAGAAGCCTCTAAGGTTAGGTGCACAAATTTCCACGAGAGGGAAAGTTGAAGGGACAGAAAATCTTCTGTCCCAGTTTGGAGCGTGTAAGGTGGAAATACACGCAGTTTTCTGGAAAACCAGTGAGTTTGGTACTCGACTTCAAGATGGCGCAGTCTGAAATGAGCTCGGAAACCAGTGGAAAGTTCCAGCTGCAACGCGCACTGTTTTTATCTCCGGCTTGGATTTCTGTGTTCCCGGAGTTGGAAAAATTCTGACAGTGGGCTACTATAATGTTGACTGTGGTCCCAGTTTTTGCCCGGTAGTTTGGAACATTCGTATGTAGTGAACACCCAATGTAAGGGCCGGATATTTATTCTCTTATATGGTGTAGAACGAATTAAACCTACCAGATCTAGCTAAATCTCTATGTCATGGGAATTTAGGCAAGAGCCGAAATAGCATAGTTGTCTTAATTCTAGATAGTAACTAGTGAGGCAGAGGCCACTCAGTTCGCGTTACTAGGGTCGGTGTGGGGATCAGTCACCGGGTTTAATGAGGCTTCGCTTACACCTCTGTGGTCAGCGGTCCGCGGGTAGCGATGGTTATCTGAGCTGATTTATGGCTGGGCACCGGCACCGCCCGACATCAGACAGGAAAGGGCCCGGTACCTGGACAGTTTTATGACTTTATGCACGTGTTGCGCAAGTTAACAGTACAATACCATAAGCGAGTGTCACTTGTAGGCCGTTAAATCCTAGAATTAGTATTTGTTAGGCTAACGTAGGCGAGCCATAGATTGTCGATTGTGCTTTGTATCTTGATTGGTTACCAGACACGTTGTCTGTATTGCATAAGGGGATCGTCCCAGTAATTTCACTTACACATGATTGTGGAGCACACTTACTTGCATCGTATTAAATTCTTTGTTATTGTTCACGCCAGGTGTTGTCTTTCGTTGTGCAGTAGTCGGGGAAGGGCTAGTGGGTGGGGGCTGAGCCATTAGACAAGCGGTAGGTGATTGTGTAGTATTTGTGTTGACCTGGTGTGACGTGTTCCCACTAGCGAAAGTGTGGCTGGCCGAGTGAGCGGGTCTTGCGTGAATGATCCGACGCGCGATCAGTGCCCCGCAGCTAGAGGTGACGGACGATTGTGCGTGTAGCTGTGTGCGCCGGACAACCGGTGGCCCTGATTATTAAAGGCAGTGAGCGAGGTCAGTGCGCGTGCCACGAAGGTTTGCATCCCTCCCCCTCCTTTAAATCAGAGGTTAGGTTACCCAAGCACTCTCTCCATCCCTTAGCTCACCACATATTGGGTAGCTCGTCCGGGAGTGTGTTGTGTGTATTTTGTGCAGTGTTGTGTGCTTCATGTGTAAGACAAGTGTTTATGCTCCACTGTAGATTTTGCGCTTAGCAGAAACAGATAGGGCTAGCGATCTAGCAGTGCTAGAGAAAGAGGGTTGTTAGCCAGCTGTCTTATGGTACTATTGTCGGTGATTGCAGTGCGTTTGGAGTGTACATGCGTCAAGTTAATGTTGAAGGCATTATAAAGTGGTCGTGTCGCACGTGACGTCATCACATTGGACTCTGCATTGCTGTTTAGTTCACTGTAGCCATTAGTTCAGCTGTGTGAAAGCAGAAAGCAAGATGGCGGAGAGTGTACACCGAGAGTATGAAATGTCGGAAAGAGAAAAGAAAAAGCAGCTTAGGGAAGAAGCCATTGAATTATTCAATTTTGAAGGACCATCCCTAAAGAAATACATTGATGAGGAGATAGTCGTATGGCGTCAGGCCAGAGATAGGTTTATGAAAGAGAAAGCTGAAATGGAACGAGAGAAAGCTGAGAGAGAAATAGAACGGGAGAAGGACGAGAAAGAGCGTGTCAGAAAGTTTCAACTGGAGATGGAGAGACTGAAAATTAATGGTAGGATTGAGACAGGGGCAGCTATTAGTCGCGAGGTAGTCCCTCCTAGTACATTCAGGGAACAAATCCCTGTAGTTAAAATGGCCCCATTGGACTGCAAAAATGACCGCATTGAAAAGTACCTCACACAATTCGAAAGGTTAGTAGTAGCGTGCGGGGTGCCTCACGAACACTGGGCCATCTAGCTGTCAGGTCACCTTCATGGAAGCGCGAAAGAGGTGTACCATCAACTCTCTGACGACCAGAGTAATGACTACGATGCGCTGAAGGGGGCGCTGCTGAAACGCTACCAAGTGACAGCAGAGATGTACAGGACCCAGTTTCGTAAGGTAGCGAAACGCGGGGATGAGACTCACGAGCAGTTTCATCGACGGGTCCTCCATTTCTTCGACAAATGGATGGAGATGGCCAGGGTGGACACGTCCAGCTACGCACATGTGCGCGAGGAGTGCACGAAGGAGGTGGTGCTGGGCCACTATCGTCCAGAACTGGGTCAGCACCTGCTCGACCAGGTTGTCGACAGCTTAGAAGAGATCTTCGAGAAAAAGTGCAGTTTGTATTCGATGTTCGAGTGGAAGGGTGAATGGCATATGAGGCAGTGATCTGTTGCGCGATTCAGAAGTGTAAAACAGTTTTTTAATCCCCTAAACGCGGTTGTGACAGGGATCTTCTATCATAATATGTGACGTAATGTTTTCAAACAGGATCTC
Source organism: Lanistes nyassanus (assembly GCA_004794575.1). Lineage (NCBI taxonomy): Eukaryota > Metazoa > Mollusca > Gastropoda > Architaenioglossa > Ampullariidae > Lanistes > Lanistes nyassanus. The sequence continues at coordinate 34,869 of SMGT01006201.1, forward strand.
TGTCGGTGTTTGGGTACAGCAGATCCCGCTGACATCACTGGTCTGTGTGTGTGCTCTGATCAGTTGTCTGACCCCCAGACGCCATGGGACGTCAGTAGTGACGTGCTGAGGGAACTCGGGAACTGGTGGCAGCGACGTGTGGTTGTGTCTGGGCGTGAACGTCACATGACCTGTGACATTTACAAGACGCTGGTAGCCAGGTCAGTTCTACAAACAATCGATGTACATATACCTACAAAACGGTCTATAATTTACATCATCTCTACTGAATAAATTAGAATTAGAATTAGAATTATTATTTCAGGAATAGCTTGCCAAGTTCTTTTCTTTCGGCCCTCTCTTTGCTACTTGTTTGGGTACGGTAAGCTCCCTTGGGCACAAGCGTCTCTGCATACGGCTATGTTTGAGCGCTGCCAGTACCTTTGTTGGAATTATCTTAATTAGAATTAGAATTATTATTTCGGGAATACCTTGCAAATGTTTGTTTGTTACTAAAGTGTAATAAATTCTAATATCCTAGTTTATTTTTAAAAATTTAAATGCAATGCACAAAGTTTCTTATATATATATCTATAAAGTTCATTTTGACTCATCGACAAAAGCAGGGATCTCCGGCGACTAATGAATATTTGTCAATAATCGGCTGCCGCCCTAATTTATTTTATTTGCTAGTTGTAGTGTGTATGTTGGTTGTTTGGTTGTTGCTTAACCTCCCGTAGTGTTTCAAAACAAATATTTCATGTAGTTGTTGCTCTGTACAGCGAACTCATGCGAAAGTAACACTGAACAACAGTTTTGGGGTCGGGAAAATGAAGTGGGGATATCAGAAAGAATTTTGAATTTCTTCTTCTGACATTAATTGTACACGATAAGCAAAAAGCATGAAATCAGCATTCAAACACCTAGTTTTTACAACCTATATATTAAAGGAAATATAAAAAAATGTCTATAAATAAATAACGAATACGGCTTATAAAGCAACGCTGCGATTAGTCTGCTTGCATACATTTAGACAGGAGAAATGAGACCTCAAAATCATAGGCTTTCGTATACAACTTTAAATATTACCTGTAAGTGTTGTATAAAAAGAAACAAATGTGATTGTTGCAGGTTCTGTGGTCCGGCGACAACAGTGACTTTGCCATGTACATCTCCCCCACGCCTGTGTGTCAAGACCCTGGGTCAGGCCGTGTCGATGACGGGAGAGTTCTATGCTGCACAAATAACTCTGTTCCCAGAGCAACTTGACCTGCTCAACACGGCGCATCCCAGAGTCTTTGTAGCCGGCCCGCCCGGCACAGGTAAATCTGTGGTGTTGCTGCTGAAGGCAACAGAATGGTTGAGATGTGGCCACGACGTCCACATTGTGAGTGCTTGGTGGGGGAGTGTTGCAGCGTGCACCATGTTGTACCACCAGTTGAAGCAGATTGTCAAGACGCAGCTGACGTCAGTGGCATCACCCGGAACGCCTCACCTCCAGCTGTATGAAACATACCTGTGCCATGAAGGGGAAGACGTGGACGAAGACGTGGACGAAGACGTGGACGAAGACGTGGACGAAGATGTGGACGAAGACGCGGAGAAGGCCATGAACGACTTTTTGGTGGCGACAGGACTAGGGTCGCTGTACGTCATCGCTGATGAAGTTTTTGAGTGAGTGTGTGAAATGTTTGACGTCATGTATGTAGCACGTGTGGTGACGTCATTAATAGCGTCACACGTTGATACACTTTAGACGAGCACAAACACGAGCGTCATTGACAGAACACCGTGTAACACGTGTATCTTCATCTTCTGTGTAACACTGTAGACTGTCTGTGACAAGCTGCTGACACGTGTCTCTCTGTCCTCTGTAACACTCATGTCTGTGACAGAATTATAGGAGGCTTCGAGACTTTCTGTCACAAGCTGCTGAAACAATTCCCGGGTCTCCATCTCTGGGCAGCAAGTTGTTTCCACAAAGGCGCACCCGCCGGCTGGCACGTGGAATATTTAACCAGACCCCTCCGCTCTCCGCCGGTCGTCGTCAGGGAATTTGAAAAGGACAATGACATCCCTAATTCAAGTGGCATCCAGCCGTACAGTGAGCGTGGTGTGGCCGACCACACAAACGGCCCGCCAGTCAGACGACTGTATCACCGAGGTCAGGGTCACCCAGGTGACTGGCCAGGTGGCTGCGTCACGTGCGGTCGTGAGGTGGCCAGCTTCCTACTCAGTCTCCGTGTTCCGGGTACAGGTGTGTATATAGTGTGTAGTGATGGGAGTCAGAACACGTGACAATAAATTGTGTGATAAACAACAAGCAAGTAAACAAACAAGTGATGGAGTAACTAGTCACGTGACAACGTTTTTCAGATGAAGAAGACAGTGTGTTGGTGTGTGTGTGTCCGCACATTTTACGTCATAGCGTTATGACGTCTTCGTTTACGTCCCTGCCTTTCTGTGTACATCTGCGTCATAACGTCATGACGTCATTGTGCCTGTTAACGTTGCGTCTGTGACACATGACTGAACAAAAGAATTCACTTTGAATGTTAACAGTGAACACCACAACATCTACCACCGTCACCATCATCAACCGCAGAACACCACCACCCCTAAAGTGGAAGGACATGTTGGTGTTGTGGTGGTATGACAACAGAGACTACCAGGGTGTGGTGACGGGGCTGATAGAAGCGGGTATCCCAGTTCGGGTGATGACGGATGACGACATTGAGGACGTGGTCACGGCCCGTAGTGACGTGGTGTGGGTGGCGAATGGACATCATGTTCAGGGTCTGGAGAGAAAAGTCGTCGTCTGTCTGGATGCTGGTGTTGATGCTGATGAGTACATAGTCCGATTTCACCTCATGTCCCGGTGTACGTCACAACTTGTGATTGTCTCCCCTGACCACTAGCCACCTGAAAATGAATCTCACTCACACACCTGTCACCTGTTGTAGTCTGTGTCTGTCTCTCTTACACCAACACCCGCCTTCGTTATTCCTTCTCTTCTTCTTTCAGTCTATCACCACGTCATGACGTCACAAACATGACGTACAATGTGAGCACGTGACCAGTAGAAAACTGTATTACTGATTGTGTCCTGACTGTGTGTTGACTGTCTTACATGGAGATTATTTCCCTGCAACAAACAGTTTTCACCGTGAGTAGCTGTTTATTGAAATGTGTCATTCCTTGTAACACCTCCAGACGGACGCACTCGCACGACAGCACACCCCGACAACAAATTGACTGCACCAAAGTTTATTGCTAAAAATATACTAAACGATGGCACGGCCGTTCAACTAAACGCTACACCAAATCTTGATAGTCTAGTGGCTTTCTTTGGACCTGTCTCTTCTTTACTTTTAAAATTCGACCGTCGCCTCGAGCGGAGGGGGGGGAAGGGTCGTATGCCGGGTACTGGTACTTTCTGGACACCTCCAGGAACACCTCAAGCAGCACCTCCTTCCACCGGCCAGACTCAATCCCAGCCCGCAGCGTTTCCTTCTGTTCGGGCGATTCAATACACATGTCCACTACCCAGTTCAGGTGCTCTTGCGCCAACTGTTCAGGCAGCGTTCTGATGGTCTCCATCTTTCACTTATTTCTTCATTAGAGGCGAACGTGGAAGGCAACTCTGTAGCTCACCCTCCACTGTGCCCCTCAGTCTTCTGCCTGCTAACTTCTGCCTTGGGCCTTCGATGTCAAATCTGTCTAAGTCCCATGGTCAGGCGCGCAAAAGCCTTTCGGCTGGGCGCAGGTTCGAGCAAGCTTCTTCCGTCTGTGTCCTTCTCTCTCTTGGTCTCCAATCTGAATCTTCTTGATTCTTGCATGTCCCCCTGTTCTTATTTCCACCTACGCCAACGCCCTCTATATCACATGCTCTATTCTTGTAAACAGCATCACGAGTTTCCAAGGCCAGCGACCGGACATTACTCCATTTTCTCCAGCGCTATTGTTAAGAACTGTGGTCTTTTTAATGTATCTTCATATAGCTTTGTAATCTTTCATTCAAGAGGAAGTTGACACGGAGTGACGCAATAAGCATAGTTGTGTTAGGAGCAAGAGACGTCATTTCGATTGTCAAATACGCGTAAGACTCGGTCTCCTCCAGCCAATGAAAAGATAGAAAGTTGCTTGCGAGGGGGGACGGAAGAAATTTTGGTGAGGTTTAAAGCTTCATCGGGGATACAAGCAAAAACCAGCGGAGAGAGAGGACGCATTCCTAGTTGAGGGAACGTTAAAGGTCAACTGTCGCTATACGCGCTTCGCTGATGCTGGTCCCGTATAGCTACTTAGAAAACAGGCGAGAGATAACTGTATTAGCTTGGTTCTCCCCGTGAGAAGGAATTTTTGCGCTTCCACGGGCGAGATTGTTTGTCAACTTTCTCGGGTTATTGAAAGAGACAAAATACATTGTTAGGCCTTCGAAAGGACAGAAGACCTAACGGCTGAGCTACCAGTAGTATATCTCCGAGCAACTGCTACTCGTCTTAGACGGCCTAATAGTAGGTCGTGAGTGTGCAGACCAGCGAACTTTTCCACTAGTGAGAGTGGACATTTCTCATAGATTTGAAATCTATGAGAAGCAAGGAGTTAACCTGTAACGGTTAGGCAAGGACAGCCAACCGAACTGTATAGTACGTTACTTGTTATCCCGCGTTCCTGATACCTGAGGACCAGGTCGATCTGCTGTGATCTACTGGCTTGGCATAACTGGATTTACAGTTCACCTTTGCCCTCGCGTACAGACTTTCCCGGGTCTACGCTCTACAGACCGAACATTTGCGTTCCTGTGAACTGTGTCTACAGTTATTAACCGTCGTCTCCTATACGAACTGCTACGGCGGACCACTATTTAGTGTGAACGAACATTGGATTGACTGTTCTGTTCCTGATTGGATTATAATTCTGTTCCTGATTGGATTATACATCCATCGCAAGTTGTATTTAAGATTCGTATTAGTTCAACTGTACTCCGGTTGTATTACTTACTGTTCTGAAAGTTGTAACATACCACACACTGTTGCTATCACACACACACACACACACACACACACACACACACACACACACACACACACACACACACATACGCACACACATACACGCATTGTTAAATATTTGTTCATCTACCTCTTTCTTCCTCTGCTATCCTTTTTAATGTTTATAGTTCAATAAATGTGCTGAATTATCTGGTCGTGTACCTTTTGCTTGAAAAGGTGGGGTTAGCTTTAGGTGTTTACATTTCCTATTTCTTCCCTAAAATCCAGCATGCCCCATAAAACGTTACACCTACCTCGCGACACCTTACAAGCAAATAACGTCGCATCAATTCGTCAGTACCATGGCAACGCATCTTCCTCACGGCGATCCACAGTTCGTGAGAGTTCACTGTGTCCAAAATTTTCAAAGAATGTCTTTTCATGCGTGGCACTATTAATAAATTGATATAATCATCAATAAAAAACAAAGCCAAACTAAGCCTTAATATTATCCATGCATAAAGCTGACCAAAACTCGGTTATATATGTAATAAAAGAAAGGCACAAATCAATTAAGCCCAATAATCGTCCAACCTCTATGACGGCATGCATAATACAAATTACAACAGCTTCAAAAATTCAAGATAGAGTTCGCTCTTGTGTCCCACTAACACGACTGACTTAACACTCGCAACCGTGCGACTAGAACCCCACAAATACACAATACCTATGCACAACGTCAATGAGTCCATTTCTCGTGGGTTCTTGCTGACGATAAACACTGTTGTTCACGCTGCACTGCAGTTGAGTCTGTGTAGCAAATCATAGCTCCCCAAAGTCTCACATTTCTAAACAGTCCAGGGAACTAGATCTTCCAAAATTAAACTCAACATGTAAACGTTCCACAAAACAAATAAAATAAACAAATCTTAATTAACTACCATCAAATACAAGGCATACTATTTTAAAAATCACAAAATTATTTAGAAGAAAAATCGTAAAAATTAATGAAAATAAAATAAAATAAAACAAATTGGCTTACACGAGCATGCAATACACATTAATTTTGATTATACAACATAAAATATTCAAACAAGAACAAATGAGGACAGAGCGCTATAAAATCGTCAAACGACAACCCCA
>SMGT01006204.1:294-10747 GCA_004794575.1 Lanistes nyassanus
TGTCTGTCTGTCTGTCTGTCTGTCTGTGTTTTGTTTGATTTTGCAGGATTAAAATGTTAAGCTGAAAACCTCTAAAGGAGATTATGAAGTGAAAATGACAATCTGTGCAGAAAATTATGAAAGATAACAGTCCGAAGATGAATATGACAATCTCTAAAGAAGGTTGCGAAGTGAAGATTACACCAGTAGAGAAGATTACGAAATGAACAGTTACCCTGCCGGGCCCCAGTCAGTCATAAACAGACTGTTGAGATAGATGTCCATGCCAAAATAGTGGGTTCCTGGAGCTTGGCTATTGAACATTATTTTCTGTCTTACTAGACACAACAACCCACAAGGCAAAATGTAACAAGAACGTTTGTGATACTCTCTGAACTTTCTAAAAAAAAGATGTACAGCAAAAAGCGGTTGTGATTATTTTGTAAAGTTACGTGTTGTACGTAGCGTATCCCAAATTACAAATGTCTGCCGTTTGTAAAGTTTTGAAAATATTGTTATGATTAGTTGTATATTGTTATGACGTGTTTATTGAGCGCCATCTGCTGGTTTGGGTGGGGGAGGGGGAGAAGTTAAGGTCCTGCTTAGTGCACAGCTTGTGGGTAGAATGGGAGTTGCTGGGTTGCACGGGGGTGGTGGGGGTGTTAACTGACACGTATATGTAATGCACGACGAAATCGAGCTTTCTTTAGCGCCGCACAACGACAAAGTGGACACTCAGCGATTTACAAGCACTAACTTTTTCACTGACAGTTACCAAAGACCAATGAAAAAAATGTAAACGTATTTTGTGCTTCTTCTCGTTTGATATAAAACCTTCCCTTTTGGATCTATCTGAAACTATTTCTAATCAGAGCCAATCACCGCTTTCATCCAGAGTCGACAAGGTAAACATTTTCGGACGTTCGGCGCATTATTTTCTGTCTCACTAGACACGCCAAAAAAATTGACCAAAAAAAGTTTGTGATACTCTCTGTATTTTCTGAAAAGGATGCAAAGAAAAAATAAGCTCTGGTAATCTTAAAAAAGACAGCGGTTTTTATTATTTTGAAAAGTTGGGTTATCCTCAAATACGTTCTTATGTGTTGTACTTTGAAATCACAAGCCACATTGGTGAAATGACGCTTTACAAATGACGGAGATCGCACATCACAAATTAGAAATGCGTGTCTGCGTTTGTAAAGTTTTGAAAATGCTGTTATGGCACGTTTTATATTGTTATGATATACTTTTAATTTCATCATCGTCAGCCATGACGGACTACGCATTTAAAGCCGCGATGTTCACCTGTTTTCTGCTATTGCTGCAATCGCAAATTCCTGAAGGGGTAATAATTTGTTTCGTTTACTGTTTTAGATTTCAATTTAGGAAGTGTGGGATGGGTGTCGGTGGTGCATAAACGGCGGGTTGCATAAGGTGTTGACGGGAGGGTGTGTGTGTGTGTGTGTGCTTGGTGGGGGGGGTCGGTGTGTGCAATGTTGCTGAGTGGCTGTGTTCAAAACCAGCCTTTCTTCAAACAACAACAAAAAAAAAACAACAAACAACAACAAACAAACGGGCAGCGCTGGATCCCCTTGCTAGTTTCTGTACAATGGCTGGGCAGTACAAGAATTGATTCGACTTTGCGTATAATACGTAGGAGGCTGTGGGTGTTTGTTGCTTAACGTCCCGCAGCAAACTATGTTCGTATCAGGACGGTGTTGTTTAGACAAAGTTTACGAACTGCCGCACGGGGAACTGCCGTCGAATCATTGGATACACGATTTACTTTCAGGGAACGGGAAAAAACAAAATTTTTCTTTATCTGTCTGTGTTGTCCTGGGAAAGGGATGATAACCCGTAACTGTTGACAATGTCTGTGTCTTGTCTGTATCGTCTCACAAAGCTTGGCTCAGTTCCTTTTTGCGAAGACTGCATCACTCAGTCAACAGTTTCAACTATTCATATTTCCTTGTATTGGAAGTTAAATACGTCCCCATGAGCAAAGCTTCGAAAATAGCGCTAACTCTATTCACGAAAAACTGTTTCTATGTTCAGATCTGTGCTAAACTTTCATAAACACAAACCCATTTGTGCATAAACCATTAAAATATGTATATTCGACACTTAGATAAACGAGAAACTTTCTCAAACATGAATATTTTCCATAAACTTCGTTTTTGTAAGTAGTCTGCTTTTAAAACTACTTAGATTTAATAGTTTGAAAATATACAAGTGTTTGTCTGCGAAACATTTCGTTTTGTTTATTCCTTACTTTCCTTTTTTGTCCTTAGTGCATGTGTTTAAAATAAGAGTCTTTAATGTCTGTGTGTTATGAATGATTTTTATAGTCCCTTTTATATGTAAAAGGTCATTGACTAGAAAGAAAGACAAAGGAAAAAAAAGAAAAAAGAAGACTAGATATAAGAACAAAAGAACGAAAGAAAGAACGAATAAACGAAAGAAAGAACGAACAAACGAAACAAAGAAAGAAGAAGAAAGAAAGACCGACCGAATAAACAAAATTCCTATTCATTTATTTATTCATGATTTTCATGACTACAATCCGAAGGGATAAATGACAGGTTGGGATTTAAATAAATGAATTTTTTCTTTGTAGCTCAAAGCTAGCTAGTGCGTGGCCAGATGTTGGTTCTACCATAGAGAACGCCAAAGGATGTGTGAGCAAATTATTTCTTCGAATAAATAAATAAAAGCCTTTAATTACCCGGATCAAAAATGTTCTGGCGTAGTCGATAATTTTCTGAGCAGCTAAAACAATTGATGGAAGACTTTGACAAGAAAAAAAATCCAGTGATAATAATCCAAATAATATGCACCGATGCCATGGTCTGCGCGTGCTCACGAGCCACGAGTTCAAGTTTACCATATCCTGTTTGTGATTACTATACCCAGACTATTTGTATTTTGCTATTCTAGTAAACATATTGCAGAAAGTGTCAAACACAAAAAGAACGACGGGGAAAGAGTGTACACAAATCAAGATTTTATACTTTACTTCTCCTCAATTGCTGCTCTGAAATCCTGTGCACATAATGGTACTTGAGACTATGAAAAAGAGCTTAGGCCTTGATAAGACTGGGTATTCCCTAAATGATTTTTTTCAAGACTCAACTTCTCACCATGCTCCCACTGTACTAAATCTCTGCGCGTTTGGCAGATGGTCAAAAACAAGCTTGGAATAGATTTCAAAGTGAAAATAGTATTTACTTTTTCTACAATATCGACAATCTTTTTGTGCACGAGGATATGACCAACACAAACTACCATCCATTGACCGACACTGTCTCAAGAAGAATGGAGTTAATTCTAAGAAAAAAGATTAGTTGGTTTCTACAGAAAAGAGAAAAGAAAACAGATGACTGCAGCTTGGGGTAATAAATATTCAACAAGAAGAACTGAGACAAGGGGGAATTCGACAAAAAGTCGACGTTTCGGAGCATAGCCTCTTCTTCAGGACAAAACAGACAGAAACAGACAAAAGATAACAATTACTTCGCTGACAATGCAAGGACTTCTGTTTCTATGGGTCAATCTACAAATGCGGTGAATTTCTACGACAAAACTCTCGGGCAAACAGAAGATAAATTACTTTCAAGGGATTTTCCAATACCAACGGTTGCCGCCTTCCCAGAACAGTGCGCGTCTGTCATTTCATTGCTACACCCAGCATTTGACAGCGTCTGAACCAGGGGGCTTCAAATAAACTATGCGTACTGATCCAGTCGTACAACGAGAAAGACAAGCTGCGGGCAATGTTGCTCGCTTCGCGCCAAGCGACTGTCAGGCAGTCTTTGATAGTGCTTTGTACTGCGCTTTCTCACGAACACTCGAATTTTATGTCCTCTTTGTTGTACAGGTGTAGCACTACATAAGGGCATTTTAGTTCAATGTTTCAATTTTTGTTAAAGAAAAGTCTTGTTAAATAACTAGTCTTGTTGCCCTGCGTCACTTAAGCGAAGTAAAGAAGAAAGTGTCAAACGCAAAAAGGAAAGGAGTGTACTAATAAAAACGAAGACATTACAAAAAAAGATTTAACAATTTTGTTTGCAATCGCAAGGTTAGTAATATTTCTAAACAACTTCTGTAGCACTAGCTTACCTTCTCTGAAATGTTGCTTACACGATGGTACTGAAGACTATGAAAAACGGCCTAGGCTTCTTTTTTTACGTATTAGATAAGATTGGGTATTCCCGCTGTCAAACTTTCTAGACATAAGATTGGAGCCAACAGTCGAGATGTGAACACTTAAGACATGTAGTGGAAATGTGAGGATTTAGTGAAGACATGAAATCATAGTGGATATGTGAACACCTTAATGTTTAGTACTGTTCATGCTCAGCTTTCGTGGACGCGCACAAAACCCGCATTTTTTGTCAGTTGTCTTTGCCTGTCGTGGTATACCTTGGTATGGCCAAGGATTATTTCCTGGAGTTAAACATTGTGCAAATTCCATTCGGCCATCTCCGCGCACATTAAACTGCCTGTCCGCACTTACCATCCTACTGCAGCCATCAGTCTGGTGGTTCTTTCAGTGCATAGTTTAGTAACAGGAACCCATCCCCCATAGTGCGAAATCACCGCGAGGTGGAAGCACTGTCCCTCTAAATATCCACCACCACCACCACTACCACCACCACCACCACCACGGCGATCGTTCGTTAGCAGTCGGGTGCCTATATAGCCCTCAGGTGTGACTTGCCAGAAAGCACTACCCGTTCGGGGTGGTGGGCTGTGGCCCGGAGGGCTGTTCGCCCCACCTCGCAGCTGACCCCCCTCTCAGGGTGACGGGTCAACCGGGGGACGGGGTGCGGGTTCCCCTCGCTCTCAACCGGCTACCTTCCCCACTCCACTGCGCGTTCTCCCGGCTGGCTGTTTTGGCGAGCCAATCGGGCCGACCGTAACAATTTGCTCTACCTCCTGATTGGGTAGGCAACGAGACGCCAGAAAAATCATAACAATGCCCATCATCTTGAATAACGCCAATAGGCAGGTAATCGACAGAAATGTATTGCAAAAAGAAGCGAAAGTGTGTGACATCAAGGACTTTGATGGAGAACAAATTACGTGAAAGCACAACGCCTGTAATATTTTTTCTCTCGATTCTCTATTCTCTCCCTAGCTTGCTTCCTCTCCTTGTTTCTCCCCCTCCCCTTCTCTCTCTCTCCCCTCCCCTTCTCTCCCTCCCCTCCCCTTCTCTCTCTCCCACCACCTTCTCTTTCTCTCTCTCCCCCATTCTTTCTTTCTCCTCCTCCCCCCTCATGTGGTTACGGCTACGGCGCTCTGTATCGAGCTACAGTCACAGCTCAACCGAGAAAAAAAGGCAGACTGGGAATCCCGAACGAAGATGCGAAAATCGAACACTGTATCTTTGGTTATAACCCCAACCACTCGGCTAGAGACCACAACGGCACGCTGTGTTCACTGTAGGGATACGAAACTTGCACCGTGATGTTCCGAGTCGTGCACCTTCTTATTGTTAAGATGAAAAGGAACCACCGAAGTGCTCTGTTGCTCGATGGTTTGAACTTTGGGCTTCGGAACTGAAATTGGTTGTTCGAATCTCGGTTGCCACCTTTTTCTTACTTTGGTTGGGATGGGATTTGGGCTGGGAGGAGCTGGGGCTGGGGTGCGGTTAGGGGTGGTTAGGGATGGGATGAGAGTGAGGGGTGGGGGTTGGTGGAAGACAGGAACACAGGTGAGCTGTGACTGTAGCTCGCTACGGTGACTACTGCCCTGGGTGCCCGTGGAGAGAAATGGAAACAGCTTAGCCGAATGAGAACCGGGTTGGAGGAGATGGGATGCTTTAGTCAATGACAGGACAATAGAATTTCGTTTAAAATGGAATAAACGAAGCCTTCACTAACTGTATGCTAACAATTGTCCACCACTATTCTGCTCTTTTCTTTTTGAAAATAACCGCAATGTCAATTCCATTGATTCCTCTGGGGATTATCTCTCTTCTCTTATGCTGCAGTTGTGTTATACAGTGTATACACCGACTATGTACTATGAGATGCAGTTCTGATTTTTCAGTGTGTGGTCATGCTATGTTCATGGGCTGTGAAAATAACCATGCTCATTTGAATCTGATTTTTTAAAAAAGCTGCAAAGCAGAAAAGGTGTCGCTGAAAAACTCCAGCAGTTCTGCGATGCACTTATATTTGATGACTGTTCTGAATCGCACCCCTCCCTTTATATAAGACACGTTTATTTGAAGTGTTACTCAATGTACTTGCACTTTTACCATCTATGTATATATCTTTTCTCTATGCTCTCCTTTACTCTGATACTTTCAATTCTCCTCCAATTCCCTATGTAGAATACCTTGTTGTGAATGCACGAAATGATTGTTGTCCTGGGCACTGTGGGTTCTTGTCACGTGTTGGGGTCTGGTGGGTCAAGGAGATTGCACCTTAGATTCCAGGTGTGATCCATCCTCGACTCTCAGGCCCTAATTAAGGTCTATTATTCCTGCTTCAAGCCGCCATCTAGCCGCTCACGTCATCACCAGCCCAGGTTCGGTCCCTGTTCACACTTATGACCAGGGGTGCTGGCCCTAGAAGCAAGGGGCAAGGTGTTACTTACCCTGGGTCAGCTGGGGAGCGACTAGTGCAGGTGTCAGGCTGACCAGGTGTGCTTTAGTTTGTTCAGGGGAAGATTACGCAGTTGGAGGAATCCAGTGACGCGTAGTATCGAGCACCAAGGGCTTTGGTGTAGCCGATGGGTGTAAACGACCAGGAAGGGGAGGGGGTAGTTGTGTCCACACTAGGTGTCCACTTAGGGGCGTGTTCTACTAGTTGACACCGGGTGTGGCTTCTGCTGTCTCTGGCCTGATTGGTTCATACGTGTAACCGCCTTGTTGACCACGTGCGTGTGAATGAAAGAATCTATGGACGAAAGTTGAAGATAAAAGAAATAAAATTTACTTATTTCTTCTTCTTTTTTTGAGTCACATGTCACATCTGTACCTACAGAGACCGTCATGTTACGATGCAAATATGGACACAGAGAAACACATGGAGGTAAACAAAGATGTCATACTGTTCTGACGTAAAATGTGCGGACACACACACACACACACAAACACGCACACTGTCTTCTTCACTGAGAGGTTGTCACATGTCTGGTTACTGCATGACTTATTTGTTTACTTGTTTGTTGCTTATCACGATCTAATTAGATCTCCTCTCAATAAACGTCACACTGCACAATACTGCACTTGTACCCCGAACATGGAGGCGGTGTAGGAACCTGCCCACCTTACGAATGCACTTGACGCAGTCACCTGGACGGCTACCTGTGTGATCCTGACCTCGGTGATATAGTCGCTTGAACAGCGGGCCGTCTGTGTGGCTAGGGACAGCACGTTTACTGCAGGCCTTCACAGCACGATCCACAGTGATTTCCTCAGCTTGACTTCTCTGACTACGACGGGAGGAGAGCGGAGGGGTCTGGCACAGATGAAAAAGGGCCAGTTGTGTCAACAGCTTATCAGAGAAAGTCTGGAAGGGGGATCTCTCGCAGACATCAGTGTAACGAAAAACAGAAAACACTTCTCAAAATTGTATCAGAGGAAAGCTGTGTCATTATAAAAAGGATGAAGATAGGTGTGTTGCACTTTGATCTTTCGATAATGCGCGAGTTTGTGTTCATCTAAGCGCGACGCAAAATTAATCAATGACTTCACCATACACACTTTATTAATGACGTCAATGTGGCGTCAGTTTTCTACTAACTGGTTTCTTTACAAGTTCTGTCACACACTTATCGAGGAATTTAGTGCTTGTTGGGGTACGTAGTGCTTGTTGGGGTATTTAGTGCGTTTTGATGTACTTAACCATACTGGTAGCACGCTGTTTTTGACTGGTCAGTTGATGATAAACACTAATAATAAAGATAAAGATGATAAATACTAAAGAACTGTAAAACAGTCCACATCAAATGGACATTACCATCACATTGTGCGTGTCGTAAGTGACAGCTGGGATAAAGATAAACAAAATCCATTCGATTTACTCTGTTGGGAGACTGTAGACATTGACCTTTTTGAAAAATTACATCACTATCTACAATTTCTAAATATCGGATAGCTGAATCTTTTTTTTAAAGATAACATCAGCAGTGCAGGGGATGCAACGAATGATAAGAGTATTCCAAAGTTTACCAAGATTACTTCCCTTCACACTCTTGAGTTCGTCTATTGAAGTTGGAGACTCGCCACAGGTGACATTTTTAGCCACATGTCTACCCAAACCGTCAAATCAGGAGTACAGTCGTTTCGCCCAAATGCCATTTCGCCAATCCTCCAGTTCGCCCACCCAATGGGTCGTTTCGCCCACACGACTACATCGTTTCGCCCCCTCGCGTAAGGAGGCATGTGCCTACTGCAAGATACGCATCCATCATCTGGTAAAATTAATGTCCGGTGCAGTGTCAGGCCGCCGTATCACCTTTCGGACTCTCCCAGCACCTGGCTGGTCCTGAAAAGGCTAGCCCGGTTGTGCAGCTGCTGCCTCCAGTCACATGAGGGTAGGAGTATAGGGACAATAGCAGTATCGTTACACAACAGAGTTGAATCAGTCAAGACTTTTGCATAAGCAAACTACAGTGGTCAAGCAGCAGCATGCAAACTATAGTAGGCAAGCGATGGGGTGGGGGGGGGTAGGGAACTGACCACCAGCTGACAACACTTGTTCCATGCATTTACACATGCACGCGCACACAAAAGAAGTCAAGTCATGGGATGGAATGATTTCAACTCTTAACACTAGAAGTTTGCGTACATATTTATTCTAGAGGAAAACTATGACTCCATAAATAACCGTTACATGGGAAAAGAGAAAAAAGTAGATTCTAGAAAGCTGGTCAGCTGTTGTTTACTGTTCATTTACTAGTTTATCACGTAATTGCATACACAATAATAGGATGACAAACTATTCCAGGATGTTGGCGAACATGCAAATGAAAACAAGGACCAATTGTTGTTTATAAAGTTGCTAAATGTATCTATGTTATTCATGATAACCTTAAAAACCTGCCATTTACAAAATGCAATGTAAAGGGACAATAAACTACCAACTAAAATGCTATAAAAATATATATGACCATATTTTATAGTAAGCATATGTTGAAGTCTTATCATAATCTTCAAAATACTAGTCTTGTATTACTAAATCAACGTAGCTTTTTAAAAAATGGTCAACAAATCTGAATCTTTTAAATTTTTATTCAGGTGAAGACAACGCTTTATTTTTTATCACATGGTATGGAAAAGTCACACATACACGTACACGTACTCACACGCACGCACGCACGCACGCACGCACGCACGCACGCGTACACACGAACACGCGCACGCACACACGTTAGGTTAATCAGAAAAATTCTTGTTAATAAACATAACATCTATAATGTATACAAAAATAGGATGCGTGGATTGGGGGGTTGGTTTGGGGGGGGGGGGATAAACTTTTACAGCTAACGAGAATGTATGTAAACTGTTTAAAATAAAATGGTCTCTCAACATAATAAGCTTTACAGTGAAAGTATTCTGCTTATTCACGGGCACGTGATCCGAAGAGATCATAAAATCTTCTTTTCAGAGTGCAGTGTATTTTGACTGGCAAAATCATAAGACGAATTCCAAGCTGGTCTGTCAGACTGCAGTGAATTTCCACTGTAGCATCCAAATAAAAATTCGCTGTATCGGAATGCTGTGCAGTTTGACTAGAGGAATGAGAAGACAGGTTCCTGGTACCTGTTGGGTTATTCATTAGAATGAGAAGACTGCTTTATGGTACAAGGCTTATGTCCCCTGCCATTAGCGGAATCAGAAGCCGATTCGGTGACATCGACTGCTGTTCATTTTTATGAACCGAATCATAAGACGACTGGTGTTCCCTGGCTGATGTACATTGTCATTAGTTTTATCAAAATCCTATTCTGTGGGATCCGCCTGGTATGCATGTTCATGAACAGAAGTGGAAGGCGACATGACGGATGCAGACTGTGCATTTCCGTTACCAGACGACTTCATATTATGGACTGCTATGTCCGCTAGTGCAATATATTTATCTCCTGGTGGGCCCCCGTTCTCGCTATTCCCACTGTTTTCACACACAGCAGGACCGTCACATTTCTTGTCGTCACCTTGAGAACCGCTCCCTCCTGGTTTGGTCTGGATGTTTTGCGGACCAATCAGCGACAGGACGGCCGGCAGGAAGAGGACGGCGTGCAGCATCCCGAAGCCGATGACCAGGACCATGATCCTGAAGAAAGAGACGAAGATGTAGGAGTCGGAGAACACCAGCAGGATGACCCCCAGCAGGGAGGAGGCCCCTCCGTTAAAAATAGCGCTCGCCGCGTGACTGATGGCGTCACGCGCACGTTCTTTGCGCGTGCCGGCTTCAGAGACGAGATAGGCGGTGCACACGTGGGCAGAGAAGTCCACGGA
>SMGT01006206.1:3521-13917 GCA_004794575.1 Lanistes nyassanus
CTGCCCCTTCCCCCCCCCCCCCGGTGTATTGCAGTTTTGTTGTTGTTGAAATATAAAATACTGTATCTTAATCTTGCACTATTTTTCTTACGGTACAAGTGATTTTTTTACTCTGTAAGTGATGCAAATGCAAATAATAAATACCCAGTCTAACAAGATTTTTCTTTGCTCTTTCTCTGTGTGTGCGTGCTCGCGCGATTACGACTTGCAGTAATTAAGTTTTACGACAGCTTGATAAACCTGACTCCGGACCGTCTACCCCCTGCAGTGAGCCTTGTACACCCCAGCTCGCGAGGCAGGGTAAGATGGCGGACGCCGCCGCGCGAGTGAGTCAGCGCGACGCTGCGCTCGCGTCTTAGCATGCTCGGTCCTTATGTAAGAAGTCCGTGATTGGCAGTCATCTGGTCAGAAGAAATTATTTTCCAGTTAATTGATGTCTTGCAGCACCATTCCAGCATATACGACAACATATCGCCTGATTATTCAAACAGAGATATAGTACGGGAAGTTTACCCGTCGATTGCGAGACAGCAGGGTCACGAAACTGTCGTGAGTGTTGACGAGCGGGCGGTACCTTATCTTATTGGACTCGACTTCTCCAGAATTACTGGACAACTTTTATGGCGATCTCGTAAAACGTAGATTTAATTGAGCAATCGTCACCAAAACCTTTACTGATTCAGGTCAATGGTTTCTACACCAAAGGATGACGACGCTATGAAATAATGTGAATAACCAGAGAAATCTACCGAGGGAGAAGATTCTCATACACTGATACGTTCGCCCAGTCTCTCACAGGCAAAACACTTCTAGCTCAAGAGCCCCCACCCTCGTAAAACACACAACTGCAGCGAACTGTTATTCAACATATATTTCAAACACTAACTGGCTCGACAACATCAAATATATCTACAAATTATTTACAGAGAATCACCGTGCTCGTGTCTAGGGTAAGACGCTGCCTGATTACGTCATACCACGTGCAACAGACAAAGGAAATAATCAAATCAATGCAAGAGGGAAACCAAACTGCCAAACCGGCCTATGATCCCGCTCAATACACACGTACAATAAGTGACCGACAATAGAGCTCCTACTCTTGTCACCACTGCAACAACTTCTGCGATACACAATAACAAAAGCTATCAAACTGAATCAATAAGTGACCACCAAAGAGCACCTACTCTTGTCACTATTGAAACACTACTTTTCCACAGAACACAGAGACACTCCGTGACCGACGACAGAGCACCGGCTCTTGTCACTATTGAAACACTACTTTTCCGCAGAACACAGAGACACTCCGTGACCGACGACAGAGCACCGGCTCTTGTCACTGCTGAAACAACTATTCAAGACCAACAAAGAAATTATGACACTGTACAACCAACACTTGTACCTCCTTGGCGTACGTGCCCGGTAACTAGCTTATGACGTGTCCTGTCTCGGGCAGGATAAAACCATCTATCTTATCAACCCGAGTCCCCGACTCTAAGATAATCTATGGCAAGAGCAGTCCTACAAGGCACTACCAGTCACTTACTTCTTTGTCTAGTAGTCGGCAGAATACACCCCGGGTACTTGCGTGAGATGCTGGAGTCCTTTGCTCTTTTCACGTCTCTGGCTAAAATGGCAAGGGCAGAGGTCAGTGGGTTTACCCGTCCGCTTCTTGTGGTCTTGCTACATTAACACTCCATCCGAGTGTCTCTCCCTGCGTGTATCTCTCGGTCTGTGTCTCCCCCTGTGTATCGCTCTGTGTGTATCGCTCCATGTCGATCTCACATTTTTACCTCCTTATGTAGTAAGCGTTCTGACGCACTAACCTCAAGTAAACCGGTTCTAGCCAGACTAGGGGGAGCAGGGCTGCTTCCATGACCAATGGCGTAGCATTACCCCTACCTAAGTGTTCAGAAAGGGCGGAGCGATTAACCTGGTGATGACGTATCTCTCCCCTGCTAGCTTACAAAGGGAGGAGCTAAAAGGCTTACCTAGGAGTGACAGGTAATAGCCTAGGGGTGACATGTGACAGTGAGACATTCGCAAGAAGCGTCTGCATTCGGTGTCGTGTGCTGATAGTTCTTGTAGAAGACACGTACTCGTATGCTCCCAACTGGTTTCGACGAGCAATGCACGGTGGAACCCACATTCGTCTTTTCCGTTTTGTTTTCTCAGACTGCTGGGCGAAAATAAATGCAGTCGCAAAAGCTGCAGCGGTCAGAATAAATTGTTGGTGATCATCCATAGTGTTACTATTGTCAGGTCCTAGAGCGAACACGTGATGATCATGTGACGATCTGGCGGGTAAAATGTTGCAGGTTTCTTGCACCCGTGTACGGAGAGTGCTCGGAAAATGTTTTCACTCAACGTTGAGAGCATTGTTAGTGTAAGTAGCCCTTATTACATGTGTGGGCTTATAGTGCTGGTGTATAGACATACTGTCACAGGCCTTAGCTGTACACTCTGGAGCGCAATCATAGTCTTGTAAGTGTAGATTACGAGTCTAGGTACAGGCCATTCTCTATTTTTCTCTCTCTTTGATAGACACTGAAGATGTCATAAGGTTTTCTAACTTCCCACGTCTACATGGCACGGATGATTCAGACCATATAAGGCCTAACCCCCACCCCACCAAAAAAATCGAAAGCTAATATGGAAATTGAATTTGCAACTTTTAAACTGTGAAATCCAATGTCTGTACCACTCACCTATGGACTACCACGGAGGGGTCCCTTCACTGTAATTATAAGAAGTGACGATGTGTAGAGGTCACGGCTTGACCTGTTGTTCTGTTGTTGTGCTTATAGCAACCGGCATGCGCATGCGCAGCGCACTTGGAGCTGCAAACTCGCGAGCCAGATTGCTAAGAAATTAGTGACGGCAAAAAATGAGGTGTCAGTGTGTCTTCGTGTGACTTGTTTCTGTGAATACTATGACACCAGGTTGGAAAAAGGGAAAGGGTGGAGACGAGGTGACCGGGTGGAGGTGATGCCGTGTCGAGAATCTATTTATATTTTTTCTTTAATGTCACCAGATGGAGCGGGCGTTGCTGGCTAACGGTAGCGACGCTGGTTTTCCCTACTGGGACTGGACCAAAGTAATGACCGGTCTGCCTGAGCTGTTCACCAATCAGACTTATCACGACCATTTGCTTGACCAAGTCGTTGAGAACCCGTTCTTACGCAGCTACATAGATGAGGCAAGCACCTACACAGTCCGCGACACCCAGGCAGAACTTTTCAACACCTCGGAGGACGGCGAACACTCCGTCTGGTTTGACCAGGTCAGTGTGTTGTTTGACGAAGCAAGTGCTTTTCGACTAGATGAGTGCGCTGTCTCCGGTGGTGAGCATGTTTGTAGTATTTGTGGTAGTCTTATTGGTAGTGGTTGTGGGGGTAGTGTAGTAATTGTTGTTCTGTATTGCCAAGTTGATGTTAATAATATATGTGATAGTCTGAGAAAAGTGAATTTGTTTTCGTGAAATATCTGTGGGGTTTTTGGTGTTCCAAAGGCTGCTCTTATAAGGTACTATATAGTTCCCATCGCTTGTGGGGTACACCTGATACTTGTGTATGGTACACCCAATATATGTGGCATACTTCAGGTTTTTCGATATACCTATATTTCTGTCAGGTAAATAGGTTTCCAGTCGTTTATCTCCCATTTCACGTCACTGTTTGTCTGGTTGTTTCCCTCGACAGGTGCTGCAGGCCCTCGAGCAGGGAGACTATTGTAAGTTTCAGAAGCAGCTTGAGGTAGTGCACAACACCATCCACAATCTGGTAGGGGGCCCTCCGATGCACTCCATGTCCTCCTTAGACTATGCATCTTATGACCCCATTTTCTTCGGGCACCACAGCTTCATTGACAAGATCTGGGCCGTCTGGCAGGAGCTGCAAAAGCGGCGCAACTTGCCGTATGACCGGGCTGACTGTTGTCCCGAATTAATGGACAATCCCATGATGCCCTTCAGCTCGGAGACCTTAAATCTGGACCCTCTCACGCGCGCGCACGCGATCCCGCAGTCTGTCTGGGACTACCGGAACTTGTCGTACGCCTACGACAACCTGGAGGTGGGCGGCGCCACGCTGGACGAACTGGAGCGGCTGATCGAGCAGAAACGGAACCGCCCACGTGACTTCGCCAACTTCCTGCTCAGAAACATCGGCACTTCGGCGAAAATTAGTTTGAGCGTTTGCACCTCGATGGATCGCTGCGTCCCCGCCGGCTTCTTCTTCCTGCTTGGCAGCAGCGAAGAGATGCCGTGGGCCTATGAGCGGCCCTACAAGTAAGAGTATAGAAAAAAATACAGTGAGAAAGATAAATGGATACAGTATGCACGAAGATAATCAGTGTACGACGTAATTTGCAATCGAATTTGAATCCCCTTTGCTGGTTAAGACATAGCTCTGTCGTTAGTTAGTCTTCTTTTACGATTTGACGTCTAGTTGTCTTGAGTCAGGGACAAAACCCAACCCAAATCCGCGGATTCCTGTGGTCTGATCGTGCTTACCCTTGGCACTTCCGTATGTCCGTGATCCCAGTCGCTCTAGCGGACAGCGAACTCCGGTGACCTGTAAATTTAACATCTTGAAACTCTGTTGTACGATTAATTCTCCATCAGGAAGTACACGGTACAGAAAACTGTTTCAGTTTCTGTTCACCAGCAAAGCTTCGGGGTTGCTAGCCTTTCTGCAATCTCCGATGTCACGATTCTTTTTACGGGCTTATAAGACGGTATAAGACGCCGTGGCCTTTGATGGATGACCAGAAACGTTGTTATCGAGAGTGCCAGAGTCTCTGCCTCAACCTGCCCCAACAACTGAAGACGCTTGGGTTTACTGCTATAATATTGGTCTCATCACATGACGTTTGAATCTTATAACAGTATTGTTTTTCTAGAATGTTCTCGATGTTCTGACATCACTGAATCAGCGGTTTGAACCCAGGCTGCGAGTTTTATTTTAAAACAGTACTGGATCGAGTAAACAGCGGAAATAGTTGTGTACCGAACTTGCGAATTTTGTTTTAAAACAGCGGAAACGGCTGTCAAAAAGAGACAAGTTGGTTCCTGCCTTAGGGTTCGATCTTTCGCTGTACTATTTCTGTCCCAAAGCTGAACTGCTGGTCGAACCATTTTTAAAATTAACTTTCTCTGCTCGTAAAGAGAAAAGAAATAGATGACTGGAGCTTGGGGTAAATAACGTAACAAGAAAGAGAACTTTGCCAAGCGAGACTTAGATAAGACCTCGACGTTTCAGGACGACACAAAGAGATAACAAATAAAAAATATAAGGGTCACTGTGCTGACAGAGACGCTGGTCATCCACGGTCGATGGACATGAAGAAAGTGTGAGGAAGAGGAACAGTGCGTGGGAAGTAGAACATGATAAACTACCAATCAGTGTGCTCGCATAAGCATCGCCGATATTTACAGTTAAAAGACTCCTAGCAATTACACTTTACACAAATACAGATTATATGGGTTAATTAAATTATACAGAACTTAAAATAATGTAACAAAATATAAGATTTCAATAGGTTGTGCATGAAATATGTGATGTACACAGAAGGCCCATTTCACGCACCCAACATAAAATACACGCACGCGCGCATGCACCCACGAACGCACGTACGCACACACACTCTCCTAAACACAGACACACACGAGCAACAAAGGCACACAGTAACATCTTAAACAGGAAAGCGGGAAATAAAGAATGAAGTCGGGGATGTTCTACTGATTTTTCCAAAACAAACTTGGCTTTTTCGCACAAACCCCACTACACAAGTAACTATGGGTGACGAGACTTTCTACACTCGCAAATCGCTATCTGTATATTTAATTCAATAGATGGCTGGTTCCCTTAATTATGTCTAATTGTATATCGTAGATTTAAAAATCTACCCATTTATCTCCCGCAACTACGTACCTTAGAGACAAAAGAAATGATAGCGACTGCAAACAACGACGTTTATTTATGTACAAAGCTTTTGAAAATGATTAAAAAGGAACAGGTGACTGCTGCTTGGAGATAAGCTTAAGTTAACAAAAACGAAAGTGAGCCAATCTAAACTAAACGATAGACGACACAGAACGCTGATAGTTTGGGGGCTCTGCCCCTGCGTCAGGACAACACAAACACAAACACAGAGAAACTCATTGAAACTGAGACAAGGCAGTACGCTATTCCACTGACATCGAGATCGGGTTAGAAAAATGGCCATTCAGTCACATGATGGCGTCCACAAACATTCATCTACGGAATCTGTCACGCATCTAGATACATCAAAAGTTAAGGCTATAGTACCACCAGTTCCTGTCGACGTGAAGGGGTGAAGGAAGATGTCTTCCCATCTAAGGTGTGCAAAACTCTTCTCCCATTTTTTAACACATGTTGGAGAATGAGCATAGAAGCTTTTGATATATTCCTTTTGTACCCCTTTTGTGCTTAATTATGACCTTGAAAGTTGTTGGGCTTCCCCTATCTGCTATCCCTGTTTCTTGCCATAGATGACAACTATCTTTTGTATTTTGTAATCATCGTTATGATTCACAGAGAAAACGTTTTAATGACAGAGGAATGAAATAACTACAAAAATCATCAAAGAAATGGAAGACATCTTTCCAAAAAGCATCCTGATGCTCTCGAGAAAGTGCCCCCCACCCCCACCCCCCCAAAAAAACAAACTTCAAACTATATAATCTGTGGATAGGTAATAGTCAAGAGATGTTTCCAGCTAGCTTTTGAAGTGCTAAGTTTCCTTACCCATTGAGAGCGCTGACACTTTCACCGGAATGTGGAAGGAACTGACATGTACTACCTTATAATTTGTGACTGATATGCCTGTGTATATACCACCTTATAATTTGTGACTGATATGTCTGTGTATGTACCACCTTATATTTGTGACTGATATGTCTGTGTGTGTACCACCTTATAATTTGTGACTGATATGCCTGTGTATGTACTACCTTATAATTTGTGACTGATATGTCTGTGTATGCACTACCTTATAATTTGTGACTGATATGCCTGTGTATGTACTACCTTATAATTTGTGACTGATATGCCTGTGTATGTACTACCTTATAATTTGTGACTGATATGCCTGTGTATGTACCACCTTATAATTTGTGACTGATATGTCTGTGTATGTACCACCTTATAATTTGTGACTGATATGCCTGTGTATGTACTACCTTATAATTTGTGACTGATATGCCTGTGTATGTACTACCTTATAATTTGTGACTGATATGTCTGTGTATGTACCACCTTTACGACTGATATCATTGACAACTTATTTAATACGCTTATTTATTTTTCCCGCAGATCTCTCTTCTGGTAACATGGAAACTCGACAAGAATTAAATATCACTGTATAGGATACTCAAATTACTGTTTTCAAAATGCCAGCTGTCAACTTTTGTCGTGCATGGCTGCAGGTACGACATCACCAGGGCCGTGGAAAGTCTATCCATCGCCCCTAAGGACGTGTTGAAGAAGAAAGTGTTCATCCGGTACACCATTTCCTTCCGCAACAGAGTGCTGCCCGAAACAATTCTACCGCCTCCATCCATCTCCTTCGTGCCGGCAAAAGGTTTGGCTAGAGCTAGAGGTAGTACGTAAGAGAGCGTCCGTGTATATGTCTGTATGCATATGTACGTATTTCTGGTGTGTGTGTGTGTGCGTTGGTTGGTTGGTTGGTTGGTTGGTTGGTTGGTTGGTTGGTTGGTTGGTTGGTTGGTTGGTTGGTTGGTTGGTTGGTTGGTTGGTTGGTTGGTTGGTTGGTTGGTTGGTTGGGGTGGTGGTGGGTGAGTAGGTGGGGCTGGCTTGGTGGGTGTTGCAACATGTAAAACAAGGGAACTGTACCAAGCTAGAAAGGGACAAATTTTTCGACTTTGTCCCTTTCTAGCTTGGTACAGTTCCCTTGTTTTACATTTAATTTGGGCTTATCCTCCAAGCGGCAGTCACTTGTTCTTCTATTTGGTGTTGCAAAGATGGAAAAGAACGAGGCTGCGTTGTTTACGAATCTGATAATTCTGTAGTTAGACTTCGAATTCAACTGTAAATAATTGTCTCACATATCTTACAATTCCTCAAGAAGATTCAAGATATATTATTCAATTTTCTTCCCGAGGGTAATTTTGATTTTTTGAATAATATACAAAAAGTTAGTTCCTAACAAATAGTCAAAATCTCTTCACGTTATTCATAAAACTATGCTCAGGACCATCGTCTAAAACAATTATTTATGAAAAAAAGAAAAAATAATAAAGTCTGATTTTAAGAAGAAAAATATTTTTTGATAATGAGAAGTAGAAAAAAGAGGAGTCGGTTGGCTGTTCACTTGTTTGTTTATTGTTAACATCGTCAGCACCAAGGATGTCTTGTAACAGGGATCGGGAGGAGGAAATGTTTGTGATGGTGCGGGTCCGTTCCGCAAACCTTCCTCTCTCTCTCTCTCCTTCAACAGAGGCAGGTTTTTTGTCCAAGCTCTCTACATTTATTCAGAGCCGCCACTGCCGCTGCTGCCCGCTGGCTGGGGATTCCTCGCCGATCCCTTACTCGCTGCCCTTACACGGTCCGTCACGCCACTGAGCACTCCCTTGATCTCTCCCCTTTATCTGGTCCGTACCCCACTTTTATCGGGTGGGGCGGGCGCGACGGTGTCATTGTCCGGGCCAGCAGCAGCTAGCCAGCCGACATGTGGCGGACACCGAAGTTTGTGTTTGTTGTATATACAAACGTTAGAATAAAAAAACAAAGAATGTTTCTACAAGAACATGAAAATATGCGAAGAGTAGCTTGCGCTTTGGTCTTCCTGTTAGTGTAAAAGGCAGAGTGAGAAGGAAATAAAGATAATTAGGTTAAAATACAGTTTTGCTAGCTATGTTGAATAAAGATAGGAAATATGCCTAAAAAATGACCTAATCTATTAAACATGTGTTGAGTTTACTATCTAAAGAGTACATGGAGTAGAATCAGAGGATGTTAGTTGTTAGTATCTGTAACTATCCTAGAAGAATATAGAGATGTCTAAAGAGAGAGAGAGCCTAACACAGCACGCTATAAGATGACACAGCGCGTCACAGCCACGGATCGCTGGCGGAACTCGACCTGGGTACCGCCCCCCGGTGTCCGCTGTGGCTGTGAGCGTGGTGGCCAAAACCGTCTCCGTGATGGCTGCGTCTATCACATGTTGGTGAAAGGTGGTGGGGGGAGGGAAGAGGAAGGAGAATGGAGCGATCTGGGGGAAAAGTAAACTCACCCCCTCCCACACCCAGCCCTGTACAACAATACAGGTTCTACAGTCAGGGAAAGTAAAGATGCCAGACACAGGACTAGACCCTATGCCGAGTAAGGATTATCGAAAGACTCAAACTCGGTTGGGAGAGTTGCTTTTCATAGTTACAAACACCCACAGATACAGATTCTCCTGAGCTACTGAATAACCTGTCTGCAGGTGCCATAGCTTCAAATCTGCAGCCGACAAATGTGGCTGCTGGGGACGGAACGCCACAAAACAAACTCAAGACATGGATGGAGTGTCAGGGAGACAACCTCGTATTAAATGAACCAGTCTCTGAGGTTACCGCCCATCACGTCTACGTGTTTCGCAATGGCGAATCGGTAGCGAGTACATCTGTACCGGCAACAGGGCAACTGGAGGTAACATTATTGGCTGGCTGGATGGCTGGCTGGCTGGCTGGATGGATTGCGTGACTGATACCGATTATGTAATATTTCTTAACATAATTTGATGTCTTAAATATATTTAAATATATATTTATATGTTGCATATAACCCGAGTGTTGCTTTCGTATGTTTTCTTATGAGTGGTGTTGAGAATTAAAGCTAGACTACATCGTTTCTATATCTGGTATGGGTAGAAAAATATCCCGGTAATACAGGAATGGATGAAAATATCTCTGGGTTTTTCCCCCGAGATGACGATCGCGACACATGTTTGTAAAGATTTATGAGCGTTGTATGTTCAGATGATATATCTTAAGTATTGGCTAGTCAAAGCTGGTGTGCGGCAGGGTGGCTGGATAGTGGTCAAACATTAAAACTGTCTACCGCACTGGCCATCTTACTGCAGCTATTAGTCTGATGGTTGTTTCAGTGCATAGCTTAGAAATAAGATCCCATCATCATCATCATCATCATCATCATCATCATCATCATCATCATCATCATCATCATCATCATCATCATCATCCGCACCGTTCTTGGCCGCGCCAGCGATGGTGTGCGCACTGCCTGCGCCTGTTCCCACTCTCACTACTCACGACAGACAGACAAACAGACAGACAGACAGAAACAAAGAAGGTGTGACGAGCGGGCGGTACCTTATCTTACTGGACTCGACTTTCCCAGAGTTACTGGAT
>SMGT01006208.1:0-13892 GCA_004794575.1 Lanistes nyassanus
GATTAAACCTGTTCTGACCTACGCAGCAGAAATCTGGGGCCTTCATGATATAGAGCAACTTGACAGGATTCAAACACTAGCCCTTAAGTTCTTTCTCAGAGTCCCTCAATGTTCATCCAACAAGATGATCTATGGTGAGACTGGACGGTACCCAATATCAGTATGTGCGATGATGAAGTGCATTAGATACTGGATAAAGCTAACTCGATTACCAACAAGTAGAATATGCCGTCAAGCATACGAAATGCTCGTTATGTTAGATGGCCAGGGGAAAAGTAACTGGGCTACCAAAGTAAAAAACTTTTTATTCAAAAACGGGTTTGGGATCGTTTGGGAAAACCAAGGAGTTGGCAACGATAAGATTTTCCTGTCTGAAGTGAAGGATAGGCTTGTAGCCATAAACGCACAGCAATGGCACGCTGATCTAGAAGCCAGCGAGAAATACGGATGGTATTTAACATTTAAATCTGAACTAAGAGCAGAGAAGTACCTTACCTATATTTTAAACCCAAGACTCAGAAACTGTCTACTAAGGTTCCGGTTACGTGTCTCCCAATTCAAGAATCAAAAAGCATGGTGCTCTATGGAAGACGGAGAGGATGTAGTGTGTGCTGCGTGTGGACTTGAGTTGGAGAGTGAATGCCACTTTATTTTGGAGTGTCAGGCATATCATGACATAAGGATTAAATTTATACATCAACGCCATTTTAACAACCCAACATGGAGCCAGCTATCCTTACTTCTACAATCTAACAATACTAGAGAAATAGTTAATCTAGCTAAATTTCTCCACTTAGCACTAGACAGAAGACAGAGCTCATCGTGAAGACGGAAGCTTTTTCATTCAGTTGATCGCGAATGGCCTGCCGTACAATCAGCCTATATACAGGTTTTTATCATGACTGTCTCAAGGCATTGGTGTACGAATCACGTAACTTGTTCGGTCAATCTACTGACCACATCTAAAGTTTGCTTCGAATGTGAAGATGAATGGATGCGTTTGAATGGGAAGTAGAATGGATGAGTATGCAATATAGTTGTGTAATTTCTTTTTATATCCCCCTTGTTAAAGGACAATGGTCTTATGACAATAAAGAAATCGAATCGAATCGAATCTCTCACTCTTTCGAAGTAATACATATTTAAGTTCTGAAATTAACATACAACGTAAGACTTAATCTCGGTAAAACTATGCCGTTCATTTTCAAGAACTAACGATTTTAAAAATTATGTCAAACTATAATGAGAAGGTTGGCAAAGTTGTTTGCCAAGAAGCAAAAGGCATTATCGTTTTGAAAATAACTTTGGAGATTTACAAAATTGTTTAAGAATACGTTCATTTTTTCTGCTCCATTTTTGGAATCAGCATTTAAACACACATTCCTCGACATATTTGTAATTCACGAACACTATCTTAACCACAAAAATGGATGGAAGGCGACTGCGTTATTTCACAGAAAATCTTTCTCTATCTCTGAATAAAATCATGTTTGTTTGTTTGTTTGTTGTTTGTTTTTTGTTTGTTTGTTCATTTCGTTTGTTTGCATTTCGTTTTAAAGAAGTCCCGGCGTTACTCCGCTTTCGTCCCTTAGGAAACACCGATACATTTGAGACTCTTTGCTTAGCCGCTGAGTTACTCCGTTTTTGCTGAGCTTGTTGTCGAAGAGTGTACGGCAGACGTAGGCACAGCGCATGGAAAAGCTATTTTCAGCTCATGACGAAAGCGTGACGACATTGTGACGTAGACGAAGAAGTTGATAGAGGAGTTCAGCATGACGGTAAGATGTCCAGTCAGGTGCATAGCCAGGAACAGATTGCAGTACAGGCCGCTGGCACTGAACTCAGGTACAGCAAATCGGGTCAGCGCCAAGGAGACAGATGGGATGGTGCACACGATGTAGAGACAGGACACTACCACAAGCATCTTTATCAACATCACCTGACCCTTCAAGCTCGAGCTGCCACTGTAAGAGATTGAACAACGAAATGTGGTGAGATGAGAATAGTTAGCGTGAACTGTTTCTCTTATATTACATCTCTGCAAGGGCTGTCATTCACACTCCCCCTTACCTGTCGATTACCTACCGAAGATCGACGAAGTGTATTAAAAACGTAAACACGATGTTTGTCGTTGTAAACAAACTTCACAAAAAACTGACTGTAGTCTATTCAAGACTTTTCAGTTAACATTTAGTAGTGCAGTACACTCCCCGCATCCATGATATACCTTTGAAGACAAACTAATTTTCTACTTTGGTCACTGCTCAGAAACCAATTCTCTTTTTTCTTCTTTACATAAAGAACTAAAGTAGGCTTTGAACTGATCAGTCTATGTTTTGCTGTGATCACGAAATTAACTGCCTGCAAGGTGAGAATCTTACCTCGCTGTGAGTTCAGTAACATACCTGGCTGTAGATTTTCGCCAGACCATGGCGCCGCGTAATTTCAACACGGTGAGGCCTGTGGCTAGAAGCACCACCGTGAAACTGAAGAAAGGGACAGAGGGCAAAACGATGTCTTCGATAATCTTCAGAAAGCGAAATTCAACGTACAGCTGCGAATAGGCTGTGACCAGCGAAGTCTTACCCTCGGCGTCAGTCTTGGAGCTCGCTACTTCTTCTTTTATTACATACACCCCACACAGAATATGGATAGCCACAAACGCCGAGGACAGAATGAGACCCATTGTCTTAGTACGGATGAGAGCTGTGGCCTTCAAGGGAAACATGACACACACGCACCGCTCCACCGCGATTATCATCGTCAGACAACCGGATGAGTAGCCGAACCCGTAAATAAGATTTCCGGTACGTTTTATGATATTCCATTTCCAGACCTGTTCCAGGTGTGGTAGAAATTCTCCAATGAAACAATAGGAGACCATGATGAAAAGTGTTGTGATGTACATCAGGTCGATAAAGGCCAGGCAGAACAGACAGAGGTTCATCCGATCTCGCAGTCCCTGACGGTAGAAGACCATCATGCTGAGAATGGTGGTAGGTGTTCCGATAAAGAAAAGAATAGGGATAAACCCGCATTGAATTGTTTTATCAACTGTAAGGTACATCTGGAAAGTCATAAGGTTGCCAGGACGGTTCGAGCAGGGGAACTCTGAGTTGTTGTCACTGGTTGCAGAGATATTAGGAACTAAAGTAACATTAGAAACCTCATAAAACATTTCGCCAAGTTTCCTCAAGAGAGTAGTCATAATAGTGTATCATTTTTTTCCAACGAACATTAAATGAAAGGTGTGGACAATGCATGGCAATAGCGTTATTTAAACATCAGTGTCATAATCACGTTCATCTCTATTCGACCGTGACATAGCGACTCACCTATGTAACACCTGGAGGAAACAATTTGTATTTTGTAGTTTTTGCTTTCTTTTATGCGAAAAACGAAGGCTAGGAGGCAAATTTATCATGATTGTATGTTTATTTGTGTTGGGTGTATGCGCTTGTGCGGGATAAACATGTGAAAACGAAGAGTTAATTTCAAATTAGATATTTTGTTTGGTATTATTATTTCTATCACAGAAAATAAAAATAAGATTCAAATATCCAGGTAAAACATCAGAAAATTTGTGAAGGTGTACAGAGCAGGTGTGTGTGTGTGTGTGTGTTAGCTGGATTAGTTTTATTTACATTTTTTTCGAGCTGCATACACTCATTACACGACTGCTTGTGGGTGACTGGGTGTGCCCGACCTTTATTTTTTATAGTTACAAGTAAATAAGACAACCGATCAAATTATTTGTTGGGTGATTAAAAGTATTTCACAATGGTAAGATGAGAATATACAAGGAATCCAAATATTGAGATATTTGTGTTCTGGAGATTTTCGATCCATTAAGACTGTTATTTTTACCGACAGCATTAATTTAACAAGTTTCAATGACATGTATGTACTAGTCAACTTTTCACGACCTTGCTTATATTTTTCCTAATCAAATTTTCAATTCGACTCTTCAGACTAGCACGTGTTCTGTGCGGATAAATGCCACACTGTTCCTATCTCTTCCTCCGCTTACGGTTGTGAGGTCTCCATTCTGTATGGACAGCCAAGGAAAATACAGTTTCATTCCTTCATTGTTTTCTGTCTAATCTTTCTTTTTATGTTTAATGCTTCTTTCTTTTTTGCTTTTCTTTTCTTGCCCGTCCCTACTTTTCTATCATTCTGTTCTCCTTAACTGATGCACGTGACACGGACTTCGATTTCCAGACACAGGCTGTTAGTCCCGCTGTCTGGGATGCTCCAGTGCAATGCTTATTAATAGGGACACGTCTCCCTGTATCCCGAGCGTAATACACTATACCCAGATTTTATGGGATAGTTTCCTTGACTCCCAAACCCCAACGCGTGACATAGACCTTTAACTGACATAACGCATCATACAAACTCTCTCTCTCTCTCTCTTTCTCATTCCTGAGGGTGTTTTTCCAAACGCAGAGCCCCACATCCGTGACAAAGGCAAGGAACGCGGAGACATTCTGGCTTCTGCTGCAGGATGATGACTGTCGTGCTGCATGCGGTGCCGAGATGCTGCTTGCGCGCGCTCGATCGAAACAAGCGCTCCCCGGCTCAGCGCGCGCACGCTGTTGCTCTCGCCTCCGTGTCGATGCGGAGCTGCAGTGAAGCAGTCGATAGTATGTCTGACGAACGTCTCCTCCCATCCATGGGGGTCCTTGAAGAACTTCCTGGCGTCTGAGGTGGTAAACGTTCACATCCCAGTTTATTAAAATCCCGTTTTCATTAACCTGCACGCTTCTTCGGTAGACACTTGGATAATAACGACCAGTAGATTCGGCTGCACAAAGCTGTCGCCCTCTTGCCTTGACACCTTGCTCAGTCTGACGGTTCGCCCAGTTAAGAAAGGCCTCAAGCTTTCTCCAGGAGGAGAAGCCACATCTAGGGCAACGATGTCGCGCTCCAGACACTCCAGCCTGGCTGGTGATAAAGGTTTGGGACGTGCAGTACGTGCTACACAGATATTGCATGCGGGGCGCGCGCTGTCGAAACAGAATCAATCACGGACGTCAAGCGTGTTGTTGCTCACCCCCCACCCTCCTCCTTATCTACGGAGATTTGCTTTTCACCTGCGTGATTTGAGGCGTATTCAGTCTCGCAGTTCCTTCTGCGGCGCGTTTGGCAGGATCGGGAAATGCTGTGATCACTGGGACTGGGATTGTTGCCGATTCTATTCCACATCTCCGTCTGGTTGCCTCGGTAGTCGTAGCACGGAGGCCTAAGGGAGACAGAAATAACCCAATATGGCATTGTGGGATTTTTCTTCATACTAGACCAGACGAGATTATCAATCTTGCTTGTTGTTTGTCTGACGGCGTGCTGAGCGAGATAACGGGAGTGTTACGAATATTGTCATTGTGATTTTTCAGGTAAGACTAGACACGTTCCTTCGCCGTTTTTCCATATTGACGAGCTTGATGAACCAATATTTTGAAATGCAAATCTTTAAGTTTATTGGAAACAAGTTAGTTCAATCCAGGCAACTGTTGTTTCTCCGAGCACGGCAGAGTGTAAACATCGACACTGTGATTAATAACTTTCTCCCTCCCTTCCTCTTCTCCTTGACAACGCCACCAGTCCCCCCTCAGTCATGGCCGAGAGCCTTGACGTCATTTTCAACAGCACTGTATAAATAGTTGTGTCTATGGTACTGCTCAGACGAGATGCTACTATCATACCCACGCGAGTCTGATCCATAAACTTCTCTCCCACCAGCAAACTGGTACTTTTCCTCTTCGTGTATCGATTACTGCAGTTCAATTCTCTTATCTCCAGCCTCCCGGACTCCACCGTCTCTGTTCTTCAATGTGTTCGGAACAGTGCAAGACTCCTCATTGTGAAGAAAAAGAAAATTGATTATTCCTCACATCCAGATTCTTGCTTCACCCCGCCAGCTTCCTGCTCAGGCGTGTACAATATACAGTCCCAACGCCCCGCCAGCTTCCTGCTCAGGCGTGTACAACATACTGTCCCAACGCCCCGCCAGCTTCCTGCTCAGGCGTGTACAACATACTGTCCCAACGCCCCGCCAGCTTCCTGCTCAGGCGTGTACAACATACTGTCCCAACGCCCTGCCAGCTTCCTGCTCAGGCGTGTACAACATACTGTCCCAACGACTCCACTCGCGCCTGACACCCGCCTCGCTTTCGATCTCTGCGCCCTGTCGTTGTCTCCGTTCTTCTTCGGATGCCCTTTGACTTCGTGTATCACACCAACCTCAAGAGCTTGTATCCTGTGGGTTTGTCTTCCGTTTTCCGGCCGCTGGGGTGGTACAGTCTCACTCACTCCATTCACCAGCTGCCTACCATCTCGTTAAAAGTTCTTTAACGGCTCTTTCCAAACTCGTTTTCTCCTGTTCTGCCTTTCGAAACTCATTTCATCCGGTCCGGTCTACCATAACCCACTTCGTATTGTCCTGTCTGCACCGACTTTACCCCCCCGCCCGCGCGTGTGTTGCGTTATGTATGCGCGTGCGGGTGCGTTGCGTGCACGCGTGTGGATGAGTGCGCCTTGAATTACTGTGTAATATTTGGCGCCTTGCAAATATTGTAATTGCTATATCGTATCTAAGATGTGATATCGTGTCTAAAATGTTATACCGTATCTAAGATGTGATATCGTATCTAAGATGCGCTTGTTTCCTGTCGGCAAGAGTTTCCTTCCATCCCTAGTACCGTTCTTTCTCCCCTCCCCCTCTTTTCCTTCCTTCCTCCACTTCTCAGTCGAAGCGTGCTTGTTTATCTGTGTGCCTGTGTGAATGCGTGTATGGCTGTTTCTCCCATTTGCTCACACATGCATATGTGATGGGCCCAAATGCTTGAGCAAAAATGTCTTCGTTCGTTGTCGTTGCCACACAGCCATTCATAACAATGCAGACAGATACACCAACAGAAACATGCAGATTGCTTTGTATTCAAGTGTGTAACACTTCCAGACACCTCACACGACAGCACACCCCGACAGCAGATTGACTGCACCAAAGCTTATTACTAAAAATATACTAGGCAATGGCACGGCCGTTCAACTAAACGCTACTTCTAAATGCTAAACCAAATCTTGATAGTCTTGTGAATTTCTCTTGGACCTGTCTCCCGTGCCTTCTCAAAACAAAAGTGTCACCTCTAGCGGAGGAGGGGGGTCGTCTGCCTGGTACCAACTGGCCACCTCTATGAACACTTCACGCAGCACCTCCTTCCACCGGCCAGCCTCGATCCATGCCCGCAGTGATTCCTTTTGTTCGGGCGTTGGCATAATTTCGTCCACTAGCCGGTGTAAGTGCCGTTCCAAAGGCGACGTACTGATGTTCTCCATCTTTGACTTATTTCTTCAATAGAGGCGCACGTGGAAAGCAGCCCTGAGGCTCAGCCTCCACTGTGCCCCTCAGTCTTCTGCCTGCTAACTCCTGCCTTGGGCCTTCGTTGTCAAAACTTTCTAAGTCCCATGGTCAGGCGCGCATAAGCCTTCTGGCTGGGCGCAGGCTCGAGCAAGCTTTTTTCGTCCGTATTGCTCTCTATCTCTCCTGGTTCTGTAATCTTCTGATCTCCTCTTTTACCTCGAGTCCCCCCCTTTTTATTTTTCCTCCTCCAACGCCCTCTACATCACCTGATCTATCCTCCCCACGTGCCTCTCTCCCTGTAAACAACATCACGTGCATAGTCACTCATGAACTGTTGACAGACAGCCAGAGCAATGTTTAGGTTTCTCGAGTTCCCAAGTTCACCTCCTGGTCACTTCTGGCATAATATTGCTCGGCTTGTCATCAAGCTGTCACCTGCTGTCCCTGACTCTTGGACCAGCATGGAGGTTAGTTACCCCCCCCCCCTCCTTCCCCAGTACGCATTGTTCTCTGGGAGAGCACGAAATTTTACTTCCTTGAACTAAACGAACTACCCTCCGATTTACACTGAGTGAACAAGGCTAGTTTTACACGCCAGCTCTCAGTTTCGTTACAAAGTGTTCAAGAAGTCTTCACAAACACCTTGACCTCTGACTAACAATTAAAGTAAATTTGCCATTCAGCTTTTACAAAGCTTTTAAAAAGTCCTTTACTCCGATAGAACGCTTTTGTGGCGTTAGGTTTTCTTTCATATGAGGGTATTCTTCGTCTCTAGCCGTTAACTTGTGAACTTTCTTTCAACATATTTTATTCTCTTCTGCTCTGCTCTTCTCTGCTTATTGCTTTTATTGTCTTTATTTCATTTCGTTTCTTTTCCGTTCCCTTCCCTTCCTTCCCTTCAATTCTGTTCTGTTCTGTCATAGGCTATCCTTTGAGGGACCCGCAGCACGCCTCAAACGGCTGTCAACAGCAGACGGCGGTCTCCTCCTCTCGACGCTTGAAAATAATCTCATAACTGGTGGAAATCGCGGCTAATGAGCAATGCGAGTGAGCGTAAATTTTAAAAATCAAAATAAATTTTGGAAGGAACATATTCAGATAAATTAGTGCCAAGAGGTTTGTTACGAAGTCAGTATAATTTGCTAGCATGCCATTACTACTATTAGAGTAATTAGTAAAGTGATTAACTAGGTAAACTAATTGATGGAATAGCAGCACACGCCTGTTTCTGTGTCTCTGTTAGCACATGTACGAGTGCACACGATGAGAGTGCGCGTCCGTGTTTTTCCAAACATTACTTTAGGTTTGTTTGTTGATCTACATTTTTAAGTAGTAGACGCGTTCTAACAAACTTTCTTACAGACTAGAACACTATTAACCGGCTATCGAGTTCGACTTCAAAGCTGTCAGAACTAGAGCGGAAGTTAACCAGGAAAACAAACAGGGCGTCTGCTGCTAACGGCACATCACAGTAAGACAAGTGCATCAGCAGCGGGACCCAGAAGAATAGTTTATTTTATCCTTAACAGCCATGTACACACTCCACAGATATCCAATATCCTTACATTTACAAACACTGCCACAACATATGAGACAGGAGGGGCGAGAAGATAGAGGAGAGAGCGGGAGAGAAAAGAAAACACGTTTAGTCTCGGACGCTTCTCCATTCACACACACACACATATATATATATATAGCCTATATATATATATATACAGATACAAAATACTGGGTGGGTAGTCTTGGCGAGGGAGGAAGAAGTGTGCTGGGGAAACGGAATGCTTATAGAAGATGGCTTTGCCATGATCGGATCCCTCGGCCCGAGGGATAAGACATCCTTCAATCCAGACAGCTGTGAAGATGTACACAGCGTGACAGCAAGGAAGAAAACATGTCTTTTTTCTTTGGATATTTTCTTTGAATGCCTTCATCCTGGTTGTTAAAACGAGCGAATTCCTTACGTCGTGTCATGGTCGTTTGGTTGACGCCATATACGCTACACCGCTCCCGGGCAACGTATGCCATACTTTCAATATTGTTCGTCTGCTTCAGATCCGTGGGCTTAAACATGTTGGTCTCTTGTTTTGACTAAAACTGGACTGCTGAAAAATCCTTTGTACCTGACAGAAGCCATCAGTACCGCGTTCAGACGCGGGTATATATCTTTTATAAAATTACATCAAACATTTGTAGGCCCAGTTATTTTTGCGTCAGATTTAAACATCGGGGGGAAAAACGTCAAATCATCTCAACCACTTGGTGTCACCTGTGAACGTGAACGCTGGCGCCTTGAATCAAATCCTTCTCTGCGATGAAAGCCACTAAAACTTGAAAGCTTGAAAACTCGTCCTAAGGGCGAGTAAGTGTCCTTGTCACAAAAAGCGCTTGTCGCCGAGACAGCGAAGATCACCGGGCGTTGGTACAGATCTAAGCTTTACCACGTTTATTTTCCTCTGTATATTTACAGGGACGGCTACTTGCTGTGCTGCTGACTGCGTCAAACATCAAACCAAAAAACTGAGCTTTAAATAAAATGATGCTGCCTGTATTCACCTACCTGGCTGCAGATTTTCTCCAGGACATAGATTTGCTTAACTGAATCACAGTGACAAGTATAGTCGTTAATACGATGATAAAACTAAAGACAGAGATGAAGGATAAAACAACGTTTTCTATGATTCTAAAAATGGTGTTGTTAAGAAACAGTTCACTTGTGGCCATGACAGAAATAGATTCTCCTGTCGCTGGATTGGTAACGAACACTGTCTGCTCCTTGAATGCGTACACACTACACAGACCGTGTATAATTAAGAATGTCATAACGAGAACTCTGGCCATCCACTTGGTACTGACGAGTGTTGCAGCCTTCATAGGAAACATGACACACACGCACCGTTCTACAGCGATTATCATGGTCAGGCAGCCGGACAAATAACCGAATCCGTAAACAAAATTTAAACTGTGACTTAGTAGAGTAAATCTCCAGAACAATTCCTGAGTGGGTAAAATCAATCCTATGAAGCAGTACAACACGGCAACAAACAGAGCTGTGACGTACATAAGATCAACGAAGGCGAGGCAGAACAGACAGAGGTTCATCCGATCTCCCAGTCCCTGACGATAGAAGATGAACATGGTGACGATGTTAGTCGGTGCTCCCATAAGGAAAAAAGAAGGCATAAGTTCGCATTCTATGATCTTGGTGATCTCTATAACGCCGTCGGACAGGTTAAAACAGATATGCCGTAAGGGCTGATCTACAATAAACGTACTATGTTTTACAGACACCTGTGTGTCCTCAATTATTTTCAAGGTAGAAATACTTTCATCCAGGGATAGATTATTAAATGTGTCAGACATGTTTAGGACTTAAGCATGTGTTATTTTCTATGAAAAATATAGAGACGTGAAGCATAACTTAATTTCACACCACCAGACAAAAAGTACAAAATACGATGGTGCCAGTTACCGCGGCATATTCACAGTATTCATGGCTGCATATATTCTTTCGTAAGTCAAAAGTTTTGTTTTTCAATTTTTTTTGTTTTCAAGCACTACATCAATACGTGTATGTGTGCGTACGTGTTCGTGTACATGTGCTTGTGTATTCGTGCGTTAGTGTGGGTGGACTCTTCTTTATTGCCGTGTGTGATAGAAAAAAATACGCAAACGAACCGAACTAATAGTTTGCTCAATTACAAAATATTGT
Source organism: Lanistes nyassanus (assembly GCA_004794575.1). NCBI lineage: Eukaryota > Metazoa > Mollusca > Gastropoda > Architaenioglossa > Ampullariidae > Lanistes > Lanistes nyassanus. The sequence goes on from SMGT01006208.1 coordinate 11,073, forward strand.
CATCGAAAACTTGAGAGCAAACAGCTGGGATTCAAAAACCTAACAAACTGAGTTCAGCTACATAGTTCTAGACAAATGAGATGGTAAACATACCAAAAATGAATTATAGACCTAAGTTATATCAACGGAGCGGTGTGGGCGAGTATTTTTTCAAGATGTGATGGCCGAAGCTACTTTACCGGGGAAAAGGGAGAATAAGACTGCTTCTGTATTTATTTTATTGAACCTTTCCGGAAAATTAATTGAATTACCAATGTTTACTCTTGACACTGGTGGAGCCCATCCCCCTGCAGACCTTCGAAAGCTATAATTTTATCAGATTTTTACTCGTGTTTACCAGATGTTAACATTTTCCAGACTAGCTAAATTCTGAAGAAAACCTTCAAATCAGTAGATGAGCACATGAGCCGAACGATCAGCAAGTGGTCCAGACTGTACTCGTGCATAATAGTGGCAGTTGATCTCAGATCTTAGATCTGCCACTGCACATGACTTTCATTCCTGTAAGCGGTAACCGATGTCAGGACAGGTAAACAGCCTGGAAGGAACATCAGCCAGGTATGGTATGGCAATAAGGTCTGAGAAAACAAAGGTTAGGGCAAACAGCAGAGATGAGAGCAAGAACAAGAGTAAAGTCAGTGGCCAAGACCTGGAAAGGATCACTCAGTTCAAAGATCTGAGTGCCTTCATCAGCGAGGAAGGTCCAGGGCTTAAAGTTTTATTAATAGTCCCACAGAGATCAGCAGCACCAGCAAGAAAAGACTTATCTGGAGAGACAAGAACATCAGTTTCAAAGTCAGACGCAAGCTTCTCCTCGCCCTGCACCACGTAAAAGCGCAGAACAACTGGAACCAATCAAATGACGAGCTCTATTTAGGATGTGTAAAAAGCGGAGCCAATCAAATGGCGAGCTATATTTCGAAGGTCTTTCCAGGGGCGGGGGAAAGGGAGGTAGAGGGGGATGTTTCGGGAGGAGGGGGGTTTAGGGGAAGGGTAAGGGTTGGGGTTAGGGTGGGGGCTAGGAGTAGGGGATAGGTGGGGGTTTTATAGGCAGTAAAGATCTTCCAGGAAACTGCAAGGTTTTCAGTGGTGACCCTACGAGATTAGCATATTTTACGTAAGACTCCAGTGTTTCTGCGCTTTTTCATGCTCCTGATATTTTCCACCTTTCTGATTGCTTGCGAAACATGGACCCGACAGCCAAACAGCATCGAAAGATCCAAACATTCAAAATGAGATGTTACACAATACTCGTGGAAATCTCCCGTACGCAAAACATATCACTAACGAGTAAGGGCGCAATAGGATAAGTTAGCCCATGAGTCACTATGATAACTGCTGACCACTGTCAGAAAAAGTTAACAACGAACGCACAGGCCATCTTATAAGATCTAGTGGTTTCTCCAAGACCATCAACCAACAGAAATCGGACCGAATCTCATCGAAAAAGAGACAGTCAACCCTGTTATGTCATGCTGGGACTCTGTAGCACACACTGACACAAAATAGAACCTCCATCGATCACATTTCAGCACAAAAATCGAACCCGATTGATAGCAGTCAGGTCCGCCCGATTGCATGTTGTTACCGGTAAGCATGAGTATTAGCGGATCCTAATACGACGTGACAGGAGTCTGTAGCACACGTGGGCACAAAGGGATCTCCATTAAATTATATTTATGCACCAAAATCGTAAAAAAATCGTAATCTGCTCATGACACACAAGGGACATTAAAGTGATAGCCTTTAGTTTGGGGTAACTTTGATATGTTGTTGATATTTTGTTGGATTGGAGTCCGTGATTGAAACTGCGTAGGTGAATTGAAAAATCTTTCATGGGAAACTTATTTAGAATGGCAGACGGCACTTTGAGCAGACGACGCATTCCAAAAGAGGAGCGGTGCATTGTGGGACAGCTACGTCACACCAGTTACCCGGTCAGGGCGACCTGCAGTGCCTTCGCTAATCTAGACACCCGATCAGCCCTATGTTTGAACCGCGAAAGTGAGATGGCATTTCTGTCAGTATTTCTGTCAGTATTTCTGTCAAAACTAATGAGTAAACGGTGACGGGGAAACTTTCAAGAAAATTCGTGGAAGTTGAGCAGTTTAACCATTACAATAATTTGTACGTTTCGACGTCTTGCTGATGTTCTTGCCAAAATATTGTTAATCTAGATTAATGAAAATGGTCACTTTGAGTCATTCAGTCTACACATTAACAAAAATCACTCATAAATAGAGGAAAAACACTTTATTTTGTGAAGAAAATGAAACCGTTGTAGCCTAAAATGGGAAAAACATCTTAGAAAAACTGTTGTAGTAGGACATAATCTCTTGCAAGCCAGTAATAATCTGTAATGGCATGAAGAAAGACATGTATAGGCCTACTTGTACAAATACTACAGCATCCTTGGTCATTCGAGCAAACAAGGCGTCTTCCAGGTAAGTGAACATCGTCATTATGTAACTTTTAAAAAAAATTTGTTATATCTTGCTCATTTGCTATTTTTTTCCATTTCCCAAGAGACTGCTGTAAACTCAAAACTCATGTTTCAAAGGGTCCTTTCAACACACTTCGGACCCGCACTGTTGCCATGCTGAGTAGCTTTCACGCTCAGGTGACCTGTTGTAATCCCACGGACTACAATCAGATGGATCCTAACCTGACATTCGTCAACCCCAGCCGGAGTTTCTGGGTCTGGCTCATTAAGGACATTGTTCCATCACAAACATTTATTATCAGACGGAAGTAGGAGCTCGTTTTAAGGTCGACCAATCAGCAGATTTTTGTGCTGTTACTCTGCGTCACATTTACTTG
>SMGT01006218.1:0-13225 GCA_004794575.1 Lanistes nyassanus
TTAAAAAAGAATACAACGAACAATACAGCGCTGAAGAAAACCATCCGTAACGTGACAGTGAGTCAAGGGTTTATCATGTGGTGAGCTTGGATTGTAGCTTATGTTACAGTGGTTAGGGATCGCTAATTGAGAAATTAGCACTTAAGGTCTTGGTAAGTGTTGATAACGGAACACAATTTTACAGCAAGAAATTTGTATACTGGGTGAACTTGGAATAGGCTATTCTTTCCTGCACGACAGGATAACTTAAAATTATTGCTGAGTAACAAGGGAAAATAGACTATTCGGTTTTCGTGCACGGAAAATTAAGAAACTTATCCTAGAATATCCACCATGACAGGAATGTCAGCTATTTGGTGGTCTTACCCACGTGGCTTGATTACATTTTGACTGCAATGCAAGTTTTAAAAAATCATATAATAGATCTCAACTACCCTTTTATAATCATTAATGCAGATCCCAACAAATACCAGTTTAATGAGAACAGAACGATCCTAACAGTCAAGTACGTGAACAAGGACAGAGACATTGCCTGTTACCAGTGCAACGTGGCCAACAGTGTTGGCATGACTCGGGATGATGGATGTCTCAACGTTGTTGGTGAGCTGCTTTATTTTGAAATGAGCGTTGTGGTTTTGATGTGAGACCACAGGAATGCGTGTGGAAGGTCCAGCAGTTTGACAGAGTTAATGTACAAGCAGAGAAGCACATTTACGAATATCAAAATGAAAAATTATTATCAGAGTGGTCTGCAAGTTATTGATCCTTCTCTCTTTCTCTTTCTTGTTCTATCCATCCTTCATTCCCGGTAATCAGCATGTCCATAGTAAATGCTTTCAAAGTGGTCTGCGTTCATCGCGCTATCTTTTTTTTTTTACCTCCTTCTCTCCCTCCTGCCCTCCTGCTACCTGTTTCCCTCAGCCTGTCAACAGCTAATGTGTAAAAATTTTCCAGCATAGATTAGACTCTGCTACATCGTTGAAACTTAATCAACACAAAACAGGCGTAGGCCTACATGAGCTTGTGTTAAGGCTAATGTCTGCTAGTTTTGATTTGTGCATTAAATTATTTACATACGTGCTGTTCTAATGATGGTTTTTGTCTCTTTAGTTCCAATTGAGGTAACGGTGCGGCCAAAAGCTGAACAGACGGTCAGCAAGGGAGACGAGGTGGATCTGACCACAGTGGCCATCACAGACCCGCTGTTTAGGAATGAGATGACCTACTCGTGGATCTTCAAAGACAAGACCTACAATTCTCCCAGTGCTCCTCCTCATGTGACTTACGACACTGTCAACAACCGGGCATACATCAACACCTCGGCACTCACTATGGAGGAGTTCAAGAACATCGAGGGCGTCTACCGCAGAGTTATCTCCCATCCAGTAGAAACTATTTATCTTGATGTTACTGTCAACGTGCTTGATACACCTGGTAAGTTGAACAATTCAAGGTTCCCGATTTAAACACCCTTTTAGGTGCTCACACACAAAAACGCGAAGATCACTCACAAAATTCAGAAAACATGCGTTTCATCACACATTTATTTATAAGATGGTTAGGCATGAATCAAGAGGCCACATGTTTGATCACCGATCATGTAGCAGACTGTCACACTCGCCCTCCTCTCACACACCAGGTGAACAAGAGAGTGGGCGCACACGGCTTTCACTCGACTTGACACACACAAGAAATACGACACAAAGCGTATGTTTTTTTTAAAAAAAAGACCCCACATACTTTTATTTAACTGAGCAACTTTACACAGTCTCATCCATTCAGTACTGCATACACGCTCACTCATCAATCCTCACAGTTTCTCTCTCTCTGCATACAGTAATATCCGACAATATGTTCACGTTTCTGCTGCTGCACACTATGTTAACTGATTATTACTTCATACAAATAATTCCTCAAATCTTTCACAGTATGTTTAACCTTAGCAATGTCCCCTGAGTTCAAAGTGTTCTTTCTCGTCACAATATTGTACCATAACCAAAGTGCTAAATTCTCAATTAGCGATCCATAACCGCACCTGCCAATGTCAAAAACCGGATTAACAAACAGAATCTTTCCTCTCTTTTTATTTAGTTTATCATAAGTGTGTGTATGTCTGAATGCGCGTTCGTGTTCGAAATTTATTAGACGCCTCAATCAACTCGAAAGAAACACAAGCGTGAATCTATTTCCACCTTTTACTTCAAAACAACAAGAAATTATTCAAAAGAGTTTAAGACACTTACGTTCATGTAATAATCCCACTCACGCTAATTAGATATACTCCTCAGTCACACAATCCAAAAGGTTCTTGGTCGATAAAATGAGTTCCTTTACAGTTCCTTACATACAAAATGCAAAAACTCTGGTACTCACAGTTCACTTCCAATTGTTAGTGTCAGACAAGTTCTTATAACTCAGAAGTTTACGACGACGTATGGAGAACGGCGATGATCCTGAAGATGGCGGTGAAATTGAAGACGGGAGGTGACGTCGAAGTTGGAGATGATACTGAAGACGGCGGTGAAACTGAAGACAGCGATGTTGTGAAAAATGACGATATGTAGACGGGCGATGACGAATATTTACCAAAATTTTTTTTTCAAAGCAAGCCAATATTTCAACGTTCGTTCAATGTAGCAATACAATCTCTCTTTACTTGCAGTCAAAAGTTGACGTTTCATGTACCTCAAACAAGAGTATTAACCTCTTTGCAACTTGTGTTCTCTGTCGTTTGGCTTTCGGGAATCAGGGACAAACTCGGCAAATCTGCGGATTCCTACGTGGTCTATAAATGTGCTCTCTTGCACTACTGTCCGTAAGCCCTAGACGCTCTAGCGAACGCGAACTTAATCTTCTACTCGTAACTACCAGAGCTCGACTCTGCAATAGTTACACGAAATGTAAATCCTCTTAGGGAAATACATTAAACAACAGAACTCCATTTCTGTTACTTCAGGTTCCAGTTCTCGGACTTGAAACCTATCACTATACTTCGAGTTTATTGCTATAAGGCTCTTGTCACCTTTGATAGCCGACCACGGGCTAACGTCACCGGTTTTTGCAGTTACTCCCTGGTATAAAATGGAAAAGCGAAGTTTGGGGCGCTGCCGGCCCTAATGTACTATTCGGTCACGTGATGTCTAAATCCCATAATATTTGGTTGTTCGAGAACATTCTAGGTTTGTCTCCAGTGATTCAGCAATTTTTGTGCCTATGCAGTACCTTTTGCTCCTAAAGTCGCAGTGAAACACAGGAAGGCCTCGTCACTATTGACAGTTCGAACTGTCGCTGACCTGCTGGCTGAACTCCCTATTTCCTCTCTTTCTTTTAAAATGTTATCGTACTTGGCGTTCCTGACAGCCAAACAAAAATATCCAAGCTATAACCCTGTTAAGGCCCCCTCCACGCATGCGCACACCCCGCGTCACTCGTGCGCACCGCTCACTGTCCAGTTTACTCTTTCTCAAGCGCTGCCGCTCGGGCCAGACGTGTTTGGATTCTTCTGTGCTCTGGCTTCAGCATGGCTGGGCCTTGGCTGTCCCGCCGTTCCACTGCACTGTGATCAGCGTTTCAAGGAACGTGAGCTGTGTCATCTTTCCTTTTTTGTCAGACGCTCGCTGTTTTGATAGTTAAACGCTGGCGTCTAGTGTGGGGCGCTTTCGTCCTCTTGCCGGTCTGTTTGCGGGTGTGTGGGAGCGTTGCGTAGGTTAACCTACTTACGCTTTACCTGCATTCGCGCTTTGCTTGGCTACCGTGACTCGGTGCGTTTACCCTTTTGTCACTTACTGTTTTTTTTTTGAGTGCTATAGGTGTTTCGCCATTTTGTTTTTTTTTTTTTGTACACATCTAGGCATGCCATCTGGGTCTCTCCCGCTGTCCGGTTCGGACGGGGGCTCCCGTCGAGATTGTGGGAGTTCGTCGGGCCGTCAGGACAAGCGCTGCTCCGGTGATCGTCGCCGCTCTCCCGCTGCTACGATCACCTCGGCTGATGTTGGGCCAGAGTCGCCATGGGTAACGTGGGGTGTGCGCATGTGCGGAGGGGGCCTTACCAGGGTTATAGCTTGGATATTTTTGTTTGGAAGGGCGTTTAGGATCGCTAATTGAGATTTTAGCAATTTGGGTCATGGTAAGTATTGCTAAAAATTAGAAATTTAGAGCAAGAAAATTGTACACTTCACAATTACTCTTCATAGTTCATCGCAGTAGGACGATTCAGTAAACTTTCGTCAACACAGATAAATGAATCTTACCTGGTTTCATCTCAGGTTTGCTCTTCTTTCAGTACCCTAACCTCTTTCTTTTAGTCATCTATCACATCTGCATTACGTAGTATTGTAGATCTAGTAGACTCCCACATACTCTGGTGATACACTGGGCTAGGCGAATGTCTGCTATGCATGACGCAGAACTTCAGCATTCATGCGTCGTGTCACCAGGAGACGTAGATGAATGTCCTAGACACTGCTAGTCTTCTAATCGTAGAAGACATCAGTCGTCCCCCAGTCTGCATGAGTTGTAGCCAAAAGTGGGGCCCCACAGTTTTGCCCACGTTCTTCTTGGCTCGGCAAGTGCATCGATGGCCTAGCAGGGGCCCCACACTACAATCCTACCCCCACGTTTTTTTCTTCGCTGGTTGTTCGTGGCCTCGTTTTGAACGCGTGTGACCCGGTCTGCTGCCCCGTTCAGCATTTGATTTTTGACCTGCCGATCGACAAGTTATCACGAGGTGAGTCCCACTGTATCGTGTGGCATTTGCATTTAATAGTTAAGCTAACAGTTACACTTAATCTTATTCTGAATAACCGTGCACTTAAATATGTATAATATATACTGATGCATGGCTTGGAACTGGGCAGTCAGCGGTTGGAGAGTGAAAATCTTGCATTAAAGTGAAGTGAACATCTTTTATTTTGTCACTCAGTAACAATTTGTTGACCAGCAGACGCGATCAGACACAATATTTGAGGTCTATTTTAAGGAAAGATGTAATGCCGAAGTGCACTTTTATAAGGATTACACTTAGTTACGGAATACTGAATGTGTCCCAAATCTTCTGTTTGGATCAGCTCAGACTTTGGTAGGACCGTATCTATATACATTTTTGTGATGCGAGTGAAAAACATTTTCAAAAAGCGTATTTTTCAACATGTCACAAGCCTAACACTAATTAGCTAAAACGAAGTGGTATTTGTGACCATAAATACACGAGTTTATTAGGGCGCTTTTGCTTAGGACGATCGTGACATGGTCTTGGAGCAGATGTATTGTCCTTTCTTTCTTTCCTTTCCTTCTTTCCTACCTTCTTTCTTTCCTTCCTTCCTTCATTCTTTGTTTCTAACTTTTTTCCTTCTTTCCTTCATTCCTTCTTTCCTTCTTTCCTTCTTTCCTTTTTTCCTTCCTTTTTTCCATCCTTCCTTCTGTCTTTCCTTTCTTCTTTCAGTCTTTCCTTTATTCCTTCTTTCCTTCCTTTTTCCTTCTTTCCTTCCTTCCTTATTTCCTTCCTTCTTTCTTTCTTTCCTTCCTTCTTTCTGTTTTTCCTTCTTTTTCCTTGCCCTTTTCTTTTTCCTTTCCTTTCCATTCTTCCTTCTCCAAAAAACTCCTAAAACTGGATGGCAGTTTTTCTTGATGTGATGTTTATCTCCATGATAATCACTTGTAGGGAGTAACTTTTATTGTATTACGCTTTTTCTCTGCAATCATTTCAGACCACAAGTACCAGTTCAGTGCCAACAAAACGATCCTGACAATCAAGTCTGTGAACAAGGCCAAAGACATTGCCTGCTACCAGTTCCTTATCTCCAGCAGTGTTGGCAGTGTGCAGGAGAATGGCTGTGACAATGCCGTTCGTAGGTTTGTGACGTAATCGCCCATGCATCCGTTACTCATGAAGACACGAGAATGGTTCAAGTTACGAACTCCTTTATTTACTCACATCAAAAATCTACCGCCAGTGGCCTGGCGCGCCGTCCTAGCTTTACGATCTCGTGATGGTCTAGTGATAAGAACATTCCTAACTCTCGGCTTCATGACAGTCTAGTGATAAGAACATTTCTAACTCTCGGCTTCATGACAGTATAGTGATAAGAACATTTCTAACTCTCGGCTTCATGGCAGTCTAGTGATAAGAACATTTCTAACTCTCGGCTTCATGACAGTCTAGTGATAAGAACATTTCTAACTCTCGGCTTCATGGCAGTCTAGTGATAAGAACATTTCTAACTCTCGGCTTTATGGCAGTCTAGTGATAAGAACATATCTAACTCTCGGCTTCATGGCAGTCTAGTGATAAGAACATTTCTAACTCTCGGCGTCATGACAGTCTAGTGATAAGAACATTTCTAACTCTCGGCGTCATGACAGTCTAGTGGAAATAACAGTTATCTTCGCGTCATTAGAGCGGCCCCTTACTTCTTGAACATCTAGTCTTCGTTTCTACTTATCTGCTCCATGACGAATTCCTTTCTACACCTCTACATGACTATTTACACGCTGGATTGTCATGACAGTCAGTTCATGGCTTTTTCCTCATCCGGATTCTCGGAGCCTCCATAGTCAACCCACGAGCTTGGGGTGACACAGTTCCGTGGCCCTTTTGGTCGCATACATCTGGTCATGCTGCATCATAGTCTCTGACCGGCTTAGCCGCGTGCCGCGGCGAGGCTTTAACAATCCCGGCATCCTCACTCCAGTCTTCTGGAGGGAGATGGAGGACGAAGACTGGCTGTAGCTCCGTGTGTCTCTGTCTATTTTTGATCCTCAATTCTCCAACTGTCCCTTTCTAGCTCTCTCTGGCTTTACCTTTTCAATCGTCCATTCTCCAGCTGGCGCCCTCCGGGTTAGCGTGCGGGGTATCGTCCCTGCTCACAGCTAGCTAGGCTATCAAGTCCCTGCTCTCTGAGCTAGCTAGGCCGACACGCTCTCCGTCGTTCTAGTGGGAGAGGGAGGGAAGTACAGGTACGGAGTGCATAATGTTGCAGGTTGGCATAATTCTACTCTTTGTAATCTTTGGCTTTGCGAGAGATGAGAATCACCAGATTGCAATTGAAAAGAATGTCTAAAAGCGTCAAAGCTTCATTAATTTGGGTGCGGACTTACTGAAAATTACTGCGCGTTCCATATAAATGTTGTGGATTTAGACACAATAAGCAAACAATGCATGTACTACATCGGTGAATGGATATACTACATCGGTGAATGGATATACTACATCGGTGAATGGATATACTACATCGCTGCTTGCATGTAGTAATAGAATGGGTAGTCCAACGGCTGAGGTTTTAACAACTTTATGAACATCTTTATGTTAATATTATGCAAGTGTTCGAGTTCATATATTTGTACTGTCCATGATGGTATGTAGGGTGGGAGGTTTTATACGTGCATTAGTAACAAATCCTTGAAGTTTTGTCATCTGCTGTGCTTTCCTGATCTCCTGTTTCACTAAAGGAAAGCACGCGTTTCTTCGCTTTAACTCCCATGTTTGCGCAGCGTGTCCTTTGTCTGTCCATCAGTTCCAGTCGAGGTCACAGTCAGACCAGAAGCTGAACAGTCCGTCAGGAAAAGGGGTGTAGTAGACCTGACTACGCTGGCCACCACAGACCCGCTCTACAGCGATGAGGCGACTTACTCCTGGGTCTTCAAAAACGTGACATTTTGATCCCAAAGCCACGCCTTTCGTGACCTTCGACCCTGTCACCAAGCTGGCGTACATTAACACCTCTGCACGCTCCGACCAAGAGTTTTACAAACATCCATGGGGTCGCTTGCAAGAACGTTCTTATCACCTCCGGTCGTAAGAGTGGTCGTAAAACCCAGTCGCCCTGTGTATTTTACGAACACCTTTACGAATGAACAGGAGATAAGAACGCTCAAGCAACCAGCCCTGGGGTTTACCGCAGGGTCGTCGTGGGTGCATCCGTGTGTGTTTGTGAGCGATAGGTTGCTGTCTGTTCTCTGTGAGTGGATGATTGAGTGTTGCTTTGGGCACCCGCAACAAGGAGTGAGGGCGCTAAAAGGCTTCGTGTTGGCCTGTACACCAGCACGTCTGCACGAATTTTGTCTCACGAAGACAAACTTTTGTTTTCCTTAACAGACTCATCTCCCACCCAGCAAAGACCCATGATGTTACTGCAGGCTGTTCTCTCATCGCTGACGGCTGTTCTGTGACGACGGAACCGCCTAATAATTGGTTTAACGCAACCCCATGTGCGACATCGTGTATTGAAACAACTATGCTCAGAACTGTATATATTTAAATTTGTTTACATGCTGAGATCGTTGTAAATACCTGTTGAATATTAAGAAAACAATACTTATATTTATCGTAGATCACGCATTTGTCTGTTACCTCATAATACGCTTGGTATAATCGAAGAGATATATATGTGGTTCTTACAGCCTACGAAATGTTCGGTTACGGGAAGACTAATAACCCCGTAGCCGACTATCAGCATAAACCGATGTCGTTAACTCTTTATTGTTTCTGAAAATAATTATAATAACCTGTTCCAATGTCGACTCGACTTAACGGAGCTTTGCAGCAAGAAAGGAACCTTAGACATTGTAGTACTTAACACGATCTCTATGAAAGGAACGCGCTTCTATGTGCGGACCGAGATGCACGCGCATTGTAGCCGAACATCGTACAAAAGTGACGTCGCTTCAATTGTATATTTTATATTTCTATGGTATAATTCAAGGCTAGGTAGCTTGACCGTTTGTATATCGATCCTACCTAAGACAGTGAAGTGTCAGATGCCAAAAGTGGTTTTACGTCAATATTACTTCCACATGCATAATTTTAAGTTCTAGGAAGAATCTTAATTTGCAGCTCCTATCCAATTTCAAGTGACCATATTAAAATGTAACATTTTCCATTATTTGTGTAACAAAATTACTTAAGAACGATGTTGTTAAAGCGTGCAGAGATGCAGTCACAAACAGCTTTGTGTTGGTTGGCTTCGTGAAAATATCGAGGGGTTAAATCTGCCTTAGAAGGCCTGAGAATGGCGACACGGGATTTTTTTAATTATTCTTTTTGGTTTGTTTGGGGGTTTTTGGCAATGGCATTCGTTGTACATGGAGCGGTGAAGGAAAAACGTACAGCCATGGAGCCGTTTGGTATTTGAAAACAGAATTTAATCCGTCAACCTTCGACCTCATTATTTTGCATCTGGATTCGCCGTGGAAAGACCAACGATTCAGTAGATAAGAAACGTTTCATCGTAATATTGTAAAATATGACCCTCTGAACAACGAAAGAAGTGAATAAATGTGTTTTTTAAACTACCGTATTGGTGGCTTGTAAGACGTGCATAACTATTTACATTTTGTAAGATAAAAAGCAGTCTTCCAGTGCTAACAGCAGCTTAGCTGTAATCTACATAATCCTTAAAAGTCTTAGATCCCGATGCTGGTTTCCTGTCTACTCGACTCCTGCTTATGTTTGAGAAGTGTCTAACTCTGATGGATGTGCTGTAAGGAATGTTGTCAGCGGTTACGCCTATAGAACACGACGCACTCGAGCTTTAGAGTGTAAGGCTACATGTGTAAACAAAATTATGTATTTTACTGTACACAATGATACGTATCCACACTTAAATTGCGAGTACTATGGGTCAGTGAAAGAATGTGTAAATGTAAACAAAATTATGTATTTTTCTGTACACAATGATACGTATCCACACTTAAATTGCGAGTACTATGCGTCAGTGAAAGAATGTGTAAATATAAACAAAATTATGTATTTGTCTGTACACAATAAGTATCCACACTTAAATTGCGAGTACTATGCGTCAGTGAAAGAATGTGTAAATGTAAACAAAATTATGTATTTTTCTGTACACAATGATAAGTATCCAGTGAAAGAATGCATGAATGCATCACATAATCATGGCAGGAAATTTGTTGTTGCATTAAAAATAGCCCATTTAATCTGTTTTTAGTCTGTACATTAATGAATGCGCTACACCATTAATGAATGCGCTGTAACTGTGATTACCGGTTTGTGAGTTGGCATCACATGGCGCGTACAGTTTGAACAACATACAGTCTGTGCGTGTCTGCTGCCTTAACTATGAACTGGTCGATTACATAGATCTGGAAAAGATTCAACTCCGTTATTATTTCGAAATAAATTTCGCATCCGGTCCTCTAGCACACCTGGTCTTTTTCTGATTGCCGACATGTCGGAACAAATATCGAGTCCAGACACTTTCTGAGGGAATTTATCTCATGCAGTACACAGGTAAGTTCTTCTTTTACAGTACGTTTGATGTTAGATTCGTGTTTGTCTAGCAGCTGTCCAAGTACAGTGCGCGTCACGTGGCTAGCTGGCATGGCTCCTTGTTTGTCGCCATCCTCACTGCCCGCTACACATAACACAAAGTGAATTGCGTCCTTTTGCGAAAAGCCACAGGTATAAAAACCATATCTCTGTAAGCAGCAGGTTATTGGGAAAATACTGCGGCAGTTAATTAGAACAGGCGATCAATTTCTCTACTGTTCTCTGCTATCAAACACATTTACGAATCGCCAAATGAAAAACCGTCGCGTCTCTCTCTCTCTCTCTCACACACACACACACAAATACGCACGCACGCGCACAGCTGAGTCTCTAATGACCACTAAAAGAAGGGGGATTCTTTCTAGCTAAGAAAAGCAATGTATTTTCATTTAGCACAGCAAAGTAGGGGCGCGCGTGTGTGCATGCGTGCTTTCTCATTCGTGCGTAATAGTGTGTGATCAATTGCTGTCTGGTCTGTGTGAGTGGGTGGGTGAGTATTTAGACACCGGCGCCAACTACGAGTGAGCGCGCGGAAAGGTTTCGTGTCGGCTTGTGGCCTGCACGAAGTTTGTCTCATGAAGGCAAATTGTTTTTCCTTAATGGACTCATCTCCCAGCCAGCAAGGACACTTGATGTTGTGGCTGTTTCCGCACGACCTCGTCCCATCGCAGACGCCTGTTCTGTAACCTACGTCAACAGTCACGCACGCACGCACGCACGCACGCACGCACGCACGCACGCACGCACGCACGCACGCACGCACGCACGCACGCACGCAACACTCACACCTTTCGATTATTGGACTGGATACAAGACTCAAAAGATATGTTCGTTCTCGAGTATGACCACATCTGGTTTACGTTTATAATTCTAAGATAAAATTTTGTAGGACGATCTTAAATTTTGTAGTTAAAATGACATTTCCTATATAAAACGGACAATACCACTGTTCAGGCCTGATCAAAACCTGTCCATTTCCGTGCAGCTGAACAGCACCGAAAAAAACCGGCATAAATTAATACCTACATGTATGAAGCGTACCCATGGCTGAAGTGAGGCATTGGACAAGGAAGCGGACGTACACATCAAGGGCCTGAGCATGCGCACTACCTTAATTATTATTCAATGGGTGCAATCTCGTATATTAAAACAACCATGCGGAGAACGGCGAACCTTTGTTCACATATAGAGATGCTTGTAAGCACTAGCTGAATACTAAGAAAACAATACTCGCATTCAGCATGGATCTGCGCATTTGTCTGTTACCTGGTAAAAGCGCTGGTGTAATTCAAGCGTGGGGTACCTTGACCGTGCGGTTTGTATATCGATCGACAGTCCTTACCGGATAGCATCCTGTCAAATGTCAAAAGTGGTCTTTACTTCAATATTACAATTGTATTCAAAGTACTAGACAGGTAAATCAAGTAGAAATCCAAAATGTAGCTCTATTATTTCCAAAATAAAATTTCAAAAATTTCGAAATTCAAGAATTCAAACGGTGTTGTTCAAATGGACAGAACTAGTGCAGATGCAGTCGCCAACAGTTTGTGGTGGTTGTCTCCCCGAGAAAAGCGAGACCTTCGGGCCTAGGGCTTTCGTAGGCATTGCCCGAATCGCAACCCTCGCGTCAGCACAATACATTTGATTTAGCTCACGCGCCGGAAGGCACAGTCTGTGTCCTCGCACTGATAACGCTGAGGTTGAGGTTGGGCCGTGAAGTGAAGCGGTGACGGACGATTGGCGGTGCAGCGGCGTGGTGGATGATGCGGCGATGTGGCTGTTGACGTGGCTGGCGATGAAGCGTGGACGACGTATGGAGAAAAAGATGGCAACGTACTTGAATTAGCGGTAGCCGGCGTAACAGCAAAATAACGAAACAGCGAAGAAGTGAAAAACGGCGAAGAAGTGAAAAACGGCGAAGAAGTGAACTTTGCTAAAAGACTTGCGAGAAGAAAAACTGGGGGAACAGTCCTCCTGTAACACAGCAGAACTGTGCATAGCAACGCGGAAACTATTGTCGGGTCGTGCGACGGTTAACGCTGCGACCCGGACAAAAGTAGCTCACGCAAAATTTCCACAACTTAGAACGGCTGAATTCTTTGCTAAACAAATATAGAAACATTGAACCATTCACAATTATAAGAACCTCTAAGTGTTATGATGCGGGACTTTTGTGAAACCAACTGACGTGCATTCACTCCATAGAAAAGGAAATGTTTAGTCATAATTCCATTCACACGTTCCAACTACAGTGGTCGTAACTAAATTACCAGATGCAGCTTTCCAGCATGTGCACCCAATTCGGGGCTGGACGGTAAAAAGCAACCCATAACCAACCAACCGCGAGTCACTTGTCTCTCGCCCTCTGGGTCGCGTCTCTTTGCAGCCCCCCCCCCCCCCCGAGGGTCGTGAAGGAAGGCGGAAAGCAAGTTATCCGTGTAAAGTACGTTATGGCTCAACGCCAGAGCTTATCAACATGGCCGGCAAGAGAGATTTCAAAGATATAAAAGAAAAACAAGTGACAGCCGCTTGGAGGATAAGCCCAAATGTAAAACAAGGGAACTGTACCAAGCTAGAAAAGGGACAAGGACGAAGACAATCTACATGTTTCGGGGCACTACCCCTTCATCAGGACGACACAACAAAACGACGAAAAAACGAAAAGGAAAAAGACTTATCTGCAGTAGATGTGGCTCTCGGCAGCACTCTCCGCTTCAAGCCTTGCAAAAGCTTATTGGCACACTTTCAGTGGGATAGTCGGCACTCGACGAGAGGAAGTATTTCTCAGAAGCTGTGACTGCGACGGCTTTGTGCTTGTGACGCGGATGCGTTCCTGTCTGTCTGGTGCCGCTATGAGCGGGCCGTTAGTGTTAATTATTCATCTGTGTCACGTGTTGGGGTCTGGTGGGTCAAGGAGATTGCACCATAGATTCCAGGTGT
>SMGT01006220.1:0-13212 GCA_004794575.1 Lanistes nyassanus
CGTCGTTTCTGCCTTGTTTGTGCAACAGAAATTAAGACATTTGTCCACACTGTGAAAACAATGAATATGTCCCCTACCATAAGCATGTACGCATTTATCCAGAACATCTAGCCAGGGATGCAACCAGACGTCGTCTGTGTTCGTGATTTCAGGAAACTCACAAAGGTCAGAAAGGACTTTGGCTTTTGTTGATAAAGTGCATGCTAGTTTCTGCATTGTTTTGTATGACAATAAAAAGAGATTTTCTACACTTGGTGAATATGAATATAATAATATCCCCGTATGAAAAGCGTCAACGCACTTAAACATGATTACAGCTCGTGAACTAATCAGGCGTTGCGTTGTTTCAGTAAATTGTCAAAGGGAAGCTACTATTTCCTGCTGACTTCGAAAATCGTCTGCTATGGTTTATCATCGATCTGCTTTGGGCAAAAACAAATGAAAACAATCCCTAAACTTGCGCATCACGTGCATGTTCCCTGAGTGCGGCATTGGGAGCCCTGTGAATATAAAAGTTGTGTGGGAATAAAAACTCATGTCCTCTGTCCAAAGCCGGGCACAGGGTGAGTTTTGTACACGCGTCTGTTTCTGGACAAGCCTATGAGGACATCAGCGGAACATGGGTTTGATGATTTCACAGCTAATGTTCCTCATTTTGGAGGACATTAACATAAAATGGACAGCAGAAGCAGCCCAAAGATATCTA
Source organism: Lanistes nyassanus (assembly GCA_004794575.1). Lineage (NCBI taxonomy): Eukaryota > Metazoa > Mollusca > Gastropoda > Architaenioglossa > Ampullariidae > Lanistes > Lanistes nyassanus. The sequence continues at coordinate 707 of SMGT01006220.1, forward strand.
TTTGTTTTCCTCACCACATTTACAGTTTTAAGAAAGTTTAACTTTGTTTGAGGTGATCAAGTGTACTTGTGTAGATTGATGTGGTGTGTGTGTGTGGGGTGTGTGTGCATGAATGGGGGTGAAAGAGGTTTCGATAGTTGATATTGTTCATAAATGATAATGTTGCACTATTGGCAAACTGCATATAAATTCTGGTTTTGTTTCAAAATAAACATCAAATTTCTTGTATAGGAAATAATTTATATATTTCATTTAAAGAAAAAGAGAAAACATTTTTTCTTGTGAAGAGGAGAGCCGGTCTTTGGCTCTGTTATGACTACCCGGGAGGAGAGACCACCTGCAAGGAGAGACAACTTTTATGGTTCCCAAGGGGTGGTCGCTCTTCGCTGGTTTTACTGTAATATCACGATTGCTCGCAATGGTTGGTGTGGTTGGGGGCCGGGGCCGGGGAGCGAGGGAAGTTGGTGATGGAGATTTTTGTCACAGTTTAAGCTAGAAAAGGACAAAGACGAAGACAATCTACATGTTTCGGGGTAGTACCCCTTCATCAGGAGGACACAAAAACGACGAAAAAAACGAGAAAGATTTAGCTGCGGTAGATGTGGCGCGTGGTCTGGACAGCAGGAAAATGACCAGTGAGTAAGAGGGGTTAAAGAGGGGCAGCCAATCGCAAGGTGGGTAGGAAAGGGTAGAGAAGGGTGGGGGTGGAGAGTGGGCGGGGGAGAGAGAGAAAAAAGTGCGGGTAAGGGGGCGTCAGTGTGTGAGAGAGTGAGAGAGAGAGGTGAGAGAAAAAGTAAGAGAGAGAGAGAAGGAAGGGTGAGGGGATTAAGGGAAAAGGAGGGAGGGGGGCTTGGAACACTAGCTGGGATTGGGTGCCACGTCCTTCAGCCTTGTGGAAAGGGAAGCTGGCCTGTGGATGTCAACCTCTCGTGTGGTGAAGTGACAGTCGTCAGAAGTTGGTGAGTGGGTAACGGAAGTATTTATAAGCATGTGAGTCGGTGTGAATAGTTTGCTAAATGTTCCTTAGCTCTGTAGTGCACCGGACCTACACCATCATTCGTGCGTGCATGTGTAGAGAACAGACAGCGAGAAAAGACAGCGCTATGGGTGCATGTTGGTATATACGTATACATTGTATTTTTTGTTGATTAAAAACTCGCACTTACACAGGGTCCAACTTCATATTGCGCTTCACCCACCCACCCAATCGGTCGGCCACCCACCCAATCCGTCACGCACGCACGCACGCACGCACTCTAACCTACAGGTATATTTTTCGCAGGCTTTAACCACAGCGGACTGCTAACAGATTCCAAATGTGTCACAAAGTCTGCATATATACGGTTAATTAATGCCAATGTTTAAACAGGATTTTGTTGAAAAGGAGTACAAAGGATGAAGTGTTCTATTAAATGAAATATGGTGCTTCCAGAAAAAAAGATGGGCTGTGGCCAAATCAAGGGAGTAAACTTTGTTTTCCAAGACAAAAATCAAGGCCATTACCAAACAGAAAATGAAAGGAAAAAGAAAATCAATACCGTTTGACGAAAGATCACAGTAAGCATTATCAGTTAAAGACTTTAATTTTGTTCTTATTTTAATGCGTGTTTCTCAGACACGAAGATAAAAATGAAGTTTTGTTTACCTCTTAGTAGCTTAAAAAAGAATGTGATCAGAATTTTTCCCGTTCTTTCTTTGTAACGTTTTGCTGATGTTGAGGAAGTGTTGGCAAAAGCCAACATGCGCATGGCTTGCCATATTCAAAGGAAGTGAAATTTATTTTTTCAAGGTGTATCTCGAATGAATTGTTACGTGCCTACATTATTACAAAAAGCTGTTTTAAATATAATACAAAATAAATTTCTAAAGGCGTATTGATGGAAAGGATTATGGAGGAAAAGAATTCAAGTGAATCATTATTCTTGCAGCAAGAGACTGACTTTGTGCACCCAGAAATTCTCAGTTGCGAAAAGAAAAAGAAACAGAAGGGAAATCACCAATACTTTGAAGAAAATCACACTCAGCATTCAAGGGTGAATTATTAATTTATTTCCTTAGTCTTAACTTGGGTCTCTCGGATATATTAAATAAATACAATTTCATTAAATATTTTTGAAGATTTAATTTATCATAACTAGTTTTCAGTCCTATGAAAGAAGAATATGGTAATAATTTTACTTCATTTTCTTCCAAAAGCGTAAGCTTAGAGTTCAATAAAAGTTCGATTAATTTCGTTGCTCAATGTTCAAAGGAAGTGAACCTGTTGGTATAGAACAGCTGCGTGCCCTAATTATCTCAGTAATAGCTTTAATTAATTTACATTGGGGAGCAGACGACAAAGATTTCCTGGCAGTGGACATCCGGTTGATACTGTTTGTTAGAGCTCTGTTCCCTGTGCCACGAGGCTTCAGACGTGGTCACGTGCTGTAGCTACAAACGAATTTGCCAGATGCACAGTCGGAATGGCGAGGACGGGATTATTTCATGGTTGGTCTCCCGTCTTTTGCCAGATTTTCTCTCTCTTCACAGCATTATCACAAGGTGGGTATCACAGGACATTTTGACTCGTCTTTTGGGTCGATTCTCTTGTACTAGCGTGTAAAACACCACTGTGTAAAAACCTTGGACATGGACCTGCTGCTACTGAGAATGTATTTATGACTGTTTTATTTTATGCTGTATTATCTCTGGCTGCTTGTCTGCCGTGCTGTCCGTGTGTTCCTGTGCGTGCAAACAAGCACATTGGTGTGAGTTTGTAGGTGCATGCTTGCAAGCATATGAAAATGTATGTGTGGCGAACAATATAAGTTTTGTCTTTGGATCTATTTATATGACAGTTCGTGACATTATCGTTATTGTTGAGAAAAAAGTCTAATATTTCGTCAGTGCTGAAAATCTGGTCAGATGAATGTAACTTTGAAAAAATTATTGTTTGGTCTTTAGGTTCTCCAACACTCGTCACTGTCAACGATACGGGAAGTTTTAATTTCGTCGAAAACACCGAATCTGAAATTCATTTCCACATCAAAGATCCTTTAAAAGAACAGTATACAATCTTCGTCAATTTTAAAGCTTTTGGAGAAAACATTTCTCGTTTACAATGCCATTTGAATAAGAATGGCGAGAACTGTAGTTCTAGCAGCAAAGTCTGCGAATGCCTGAATGAAGCGCGTGACCACAAGTACAGACTGAAGAAAAGTTTTCAAAGAAGCGACAGCGGAAATTGGTCTTTTTCATTTCTGCAAAGAGGACTTTCGTTTATCAGGTCTATAAATATAACAGTAGAACCACGTGAGTATTTCCTAATACATAATGGTGACTACTGTTTTCTTCACTGTTTCCTGCGTCTGTCGCTAGCTCCCTCGTTTTCCCTTTCCGCTACCCCCCACCCCCAGCTCGTCTTTGTTAACCCCCACATACAAATCACACGCATGATTAAACAGCTGAGCGGGAGGCGAAACTGTGTTTCCTACATAGACCCTGAGGCGGGTCCCAATTAACTTGGTACGAATTGAGGAGCGTCGACTTGGAGTCAGCATGTCAACATCCTGTTTAGTCCGAAAATAGAAACTTTAGCTTATACACGCAAGCAGAAGCCCATTCCCAATACTAAAACTTAATCCTTGCCCCAACCTGTAAAAGTCGATCGTGGTAAATACCAGAATCTTAGAACTGGGCTATTATCGACAATGTTTACTTTGAAAAGATCGAACCCGCAACCATTCAAACACTTTTTACTAGCGAGAGAGAGAGAGAGAGAGAAACAAAAATTTAGGCTACATTTGACTTGAAGTTGTTTTTTTTTTAGCTGGAGGAAATTATACTACTGTCATCAGTTAATCAGTTAAGCATTATGAAGATGTATGTGAGTGCGTGCGTGCGTGTATGTGTGTGTGTGTTAGCGCGTGCCTGTGCGCACAGATGTATGTTGTTGGGTCATTTATTATTTTGTACACTATTTTGTACATTCCTGTAAAAGTTAATCGGAGAGAGAGAGAGAGAGAAACTGATATATATATATATATATATTAGATTCAAACGTTTGTTTTTTTGCTGGAGGAGAATATTCTTCTGCTCTAAGTGAAGGATCAGAAAGATGTGTGTGTATGCGCGTGCGTGCGTGCATGTGCACACGCATGTATGTTGATGGGTCATTTATTATTTTGTACAGTATAACACATCTATATTACTAACATATTTTCTGTATACGTCAAGCAGTCGCAGATTATAATCTCATCGGCGGAGGAAACAACACCTTTTCCGCTACAGAAGCAACAGCAACAACCCACTTCGTAACAAAAGCGGGTACGTCTTTACATGAACCTGCCAAAGCTCGGATGTGTGTCTATTACAACTAAGACAATATACGCTTCTCTGCGTTTGGAACTCTGCGCATCCTATAGGCCCATATGCTCTTTTCTCTTTGTTAAGGACGGGGCGATATATTTTAGGGACAATATCTTCCGCAAAGGCTTTTGAGTATTAACAAACTCTTCCTGTCGTGCATGTCATTTGTCAGAAATAAGGAAGTGAAGATGATTTATGGACAGCTGTCAGTAACAGACACTGACATGTTGACCTGATGAATCTATCAACGGATTTGACGAGATGCGCACACGATATCAAAATAGAGGATTATTTCATGGTTGGACTTCTGTCTTTTTCCAGATTTTCTATTTCTTCACAGCATCACAAGGTGGGTATCACGGGCTAAACACGTTGCATTTAATTCGTCTAATTTTATTTCATTCGCTGTGCAGGTTGATTCTCTTGTACTAGAGTGTGAATCACCACAGAGTTTGTACTAGAGTGTAAATCACCACAGTGTTTGTACTAGAGTGTAAATCACCACAGTGTTTGTACTAGAGTGTTAATCGCCACAGTGTTTGTCTTAGAGTGTAATTCACCACAGTGTTTGTACTAGAGTGTAAATCACCACAGTGTTTGTACTAGAGTGTAAATCACCACAGTGTTTGTACTAGAGTGTTAATCGCCACAGTGTTTGTACTAGAGTGTAAATCACCACAGGGTTTGTGCTAGAGTGTAAATCGCCACAGTGTTTGTACTAGAGTGTAAATCGCCACAGTGTAAAATCCTTCCACTGCTGGCATTGAGAATGTGTTGGTGACTGTTTACTTATCATGCGATGTTGTGTCCAGTTGCTTGTCTGTCGTGCCGTGCGTGTGTCCCTATGTGTGCAAAACACACGAATTTGAGTGAGCTCTGTGAGTTTGTAGGTGCGTTTGCACGAGTGTGTGAATGCATGAATCACGTACTAGTTTCGTCTTTGTGGCTATATACATGACAGTTTATGCGATTATCTTTAATGTTAAAGAAAATAAACTCTTATATTTCGTCAGTGCTGAAAATGTGAAGTCAGACGAACTTAACTTTGAAAAAAAAAATTGTTTGGTCTTTAGGTTCTCCAACACTCGTCATTGTCAACGATACCGGAAGTTTTAATTTCGTCGCAAACACCGAATCTGAAATTCATTTCCACATCAAAGATCTCTTAAAAGAACAGTATACAATCTTCGTCAATTTTAAAGCTTTTGGAGGAAACATTTCTCGTTTACGATGCTATTTGAATAAGAATGGCGAGAACTGTAGTTTTAGCAGCAAAGTCTGCGAATGCCTTAATGAAGCGCCTGGCCACCAGTACAGACTGAAGAAAAGTTTTCAAGGAAGCGACAGCGGGACTTGGACTTTTGCATTTTTGCAAAGAGGACTTTCATTTATCAGGTCTATAAATATAACAGTCGAACCACGTGAGTATTTCCTAATACATAATGGTGACTACTGTTTTCTTCACTGTTGCCAGCGTCTGTCGCTAGCTCCCTCTTTTTCACTTTCCGGCTCTCTCCCCCCCCCCCCCATCTTGAGTTTTGCTAACATCCACATACAGATCATACGTGTAGTTAAACAACTGAGCAAGAGATTTGGAAAAAAACTCCGCGAAGAAATTAGTCTATATTTGACTTGAATTTGTGTTGTTTCAGGTGAAGGAGATCATACCACTACCGTCATCCGTGAAACAACAGAAAGATGTGAGTATTTATAGCCACTGTGTGTCGGAGTGTGCGCACGTGTGTCAGTGTGCAAGTGTATTGATAGGTTCATTATGCTGTGTATATTATAATACGTCTATATTACTAACGTGTTATGTTCTCAATACTTTAAACAGTCACAGACTATAAACCCCTCGGTGGAGGAAATAGCAGCCAAGGCACCTTTGTCCTCACAGAAGCATCAACAACCCACTTTGTCACTAATCCCGGTATGTCTTTACACACACATGACGCTTACATCGGCTGGCGTATCACTCTCATCGTCGTGGCCACGTGCCTCGTCATTGTTGTATTCGGCGTTGTTGTCGCATGCACCACGTGGAGATGCGCGTACATTCACCTGGAGAGACGGACCTCGGAGAGACTTGCCTGTAAGCTGCTGACAGACTTGTGTTTATATGTTTGTTTTTACATGTTTGTTTTTACATGTTCGTATTTACATGTTTGCATTTACATGTTCGTATTTACACGTTCGTATTTACTTGTTCGTATTTACATGCAGTGAGATCATTTCATTCAAATATTTTATTCTTAAATGGTTTTCATACAAGGGTATCATGAAAGCCAATGAAAATTTTTCTGCTTGAGTGGAAAAGACCTTAATTTAAAAAAAATTCTGTTCAGGTTTAGCAGGAGTTGAAACGACACACAGCCATTTGTAAGTAATACATATTTTTCAAATCTCTGCTTTGAATTAAATTTGAAAGCATGAGATAGTGAAGGAAAACAGTGGAGTGTGGGGGATGGGGTTTGGAGAAAGAAAAAAAAAAGAAAGAAACAGGAGGCAGGAATGAAGGCGATGGATTCAGGAAGGAAGGAAGGAAACAAAGGAAAAGGGATTAAAGGAAGAAGATAGATAAAGATATGGTTCAAATGCGTCATTCAATTTCGTTTAGAAACACGCACCAGGTATGCACATACGCGTTCACACAGAAAGAGGAGGGTGGGGGTACAAGGAGAAAGAAATACGATAACACAGGGGACGGGACAGATGAAAGAAAGAGAGAAATTGGGATACATGTGGGGATGAGGTAAGATTGATGGAAAGAGTCGATTAGATGAATCCTATGGAACTGTGGAAAGGGCATTTAAAAATATACAGTAAGGAGAATACAGTGTGGGTGTGTGCGTGTGAGAGAGAGAGAGAGAGATAGAGTATGGGTAACAGAAAAAGAGAGAAAGACAGAAAAAGAGAAAAAGAGAGAAAAAGACAGTGAGAATTAGTGTCATGAAGACACTGTTGTACTCATGACAGGAGGCTGACAATGGAACCTGTCTATGACACCGTACCAGCGTCCTCACGTCGGCTCCGTGTTACAATGAAGGAGTCAGACAGGCTACATCAGACACCAGACAACTCGCAGGCGGGTTCCTCCTTACACAGCTAGGACGTCAGACACCAGACAACTCGCGGGCGGGTTCAACCTCCTTACACAGCTAGGACGTCAGACACCAGACAACTCGCGGGCGGGTTCAACCTCCTTACACAGCTAGGACGTCAGACACCAGACAACTCGCGGGCGGGTTCAACCTCCTTCCACAGCTAGGACGTCAGACTGACGGGGAATGTGACGACTGCTCGTTGTCTGACGTGAACAAAGCCTACCTCATGAAGACGGAAGGAGGGGAGATGCTGATGGTGTCGGGAATTAGAAGGCAAGTGGAGGAAACCCAGAGACCCAGGAGAAAATTTAAATCTCCAGTTGCCAGCCCTGTGAGCAGGTGCCACTTTACGCACGACGAACACGGGATCCGAATCCACGACCCTCTGTATCGGTAGCGACCACGCTTTGCCATTGGGCTGCACATCGCCTGGGAAATGTGACAATCGGTAGTGCAGTGCTGTTTAAAAAATAGGATGAACTTTTGAAGACTTGTGTTCGCTACAACAGCTTCCAGCATCAAACGATGTATTTCTGACCTTCCTTTAGTACAGACCAGTATTAAATAGTTGCTGTTAGGAGAACGACAGTCTTCATCGTTGTTCATTATTTGTCAACTCTGATAAGGAACAGAAACATAATTAATATCTAGAGACAAAATTCGCTACACGTTTATTTATGTTTGTTGACTCAGATATTGTATATCTTACCAGTCGATGCAACTGAATAAATGTGAGATTTGGGAAGAATGAGTTTCATAATATTTATTTTTTATGAAGCGAAAATGTCGTTTCAGTGTTTTTCTTCCTGATGTTCGGCTTCCATCGCATGATCACATGCTTATAAAAACAGACTGGGTGACATTATGTCATATATGTCGTTCTGTGTTAGTATAGACGACGAGACTTTTGTCGCTGTGTGTATCTCGCAGAAATGATTGTTTCCTTGTCGCTGACATGTCAGTGAACGAAAGGCATTAGACGGTACTAGATTTTCAAACCTCTACAAGCTGCAATTTCCATGGTTTAATTTTCGTTCTAATTTCGAATCCCATATCCGCTTAACCTTAACGCCAACCAGCATTACACTGTGGGGCTGGTTTCTATGGATGTTCCTATCTGCCCTTCCGGCTATAAAAGAGTTCGTAAGCCTGTTCGCTGTGTGGATTTTATGTGCAGATTTACGTATGGACAGGCGATATGAACGCCTGTCGAACACAGCCCTGGTGTCTTCCAAGAATAGATCATGTACGCTTGTAGGTTTGCATAGCAACATTTATTTCCTGTTTAATATGGGTGTAGATGTGTTGAAAGTCTTATTGTACAACATGAACTGCAGCACCACTTAATGTTAAATGTAGCATGTGTGAGATGCAAGAAGGTGTTTTATCTGTGAAGTTCATCACAGAAAACACAAGCCATTTACGCTAGCAAGTCAAGCATGTACATAGTTATTATGTTACCTGCCAAGACGTTCTTATCGTAAGACCTGACCCCTGGGTCACAAGAAAAGCAAAGACTACCTGCTCCGTCACGTGACACGGCGTTTCCAATGACGTTTACAGCCAGTGTGTAAGCAGAAGCAACAAAGTAGGTTCCAGGCGCGGATATAATGCGAACGTTCGATTTAAACTCGATGCGAAACTCACAGTAATTTTACTGTACTTCCCAAAGACCGAAAAATTAGTGTATTTGTAGAGGCCTGGATTTAGTGAAAGTATCAGGACATTGTTCATATATATGACATTCAATTTTCTTACCATCCGGCCTCTAAGCAGCGAACTTTAATACATGATCACTCTAGAAAAAAGATAGATAAGCTGTATTTTCCTTACAATTTGTCAAGTTTTGTTTCAAATGTACAACATTATAATGCCCTTCCTTGTTCAGAATTAAAAAAGTTACTCTCATCTTCCATGAAGTGGACAGTGATAGTTCCGTTGTTTCCAGCTGGTTGCTACAGTGTCATCGTTGTGATCAGCTGAGCTGCGTAGGCCCACAACTGACAGCAGCCAAGCCATTTACACCTGACAATGTCAACTGCAATCATCTAAGATGCCATTTACTGTCGTGTATTCATCACACGGTTTCCATTCACCATTCGTTATAGGAGCGCTCGTTTGTCTGTGGATGTGACTTCAGGCACGTTGAAAGGAAGCGGTGATGGAAATTTCTCCTTTGGAAATATGCGTGACCTTCAAGAAAAAACCCTATCGTTAGATTTATAGATTTTGTCATTAAATTTCGTCGTTATTGTCTTCGTCTTCGTCACCACCACCACCACCACCACCGCAACAACAACAAAAACAACAACAACAACCTCCGCTATCAGAAACTGCGGCATAATACACGAGAAGGCAGACACGACAACAGCAACTGACCAAATGCCGTCAGCACAGTACAAGAAGACTTCCGGGCAGGGCATGCCGTTAAAGCCGCAGTACATGCTGACGGTGTAGTTGCCCATGTTGTAGGCACACAGGTATTCCCCCACGTTCAGCTCCGGCAGGTGAGCTTCTCCCTGGACCAGATCCAGCCCGTCGCACGTGGGACCCCACAGGCTGCACCTGAAGCGTCTGTCATTCGCGGAGGTCTGTGGGGAGGACAGACGATGGCGGTTAAAACGATTTTTGGTTTTGTCTCGGAGGCAGAGTCCTGGCTAATGATCTGGCACACGAAGGTATATTTGTGTAAAGGTACATTAGTGGGGGGTCCTCCAAACTCGGGTGAAAGTCACTCCTTTGCTTCTGATTCCAGAAGTGTTCTTGGCAGATCGTCTAATAGTCTGTCACACTGTTAGTCACACAGCTTTTGTAATCGTAAGTGGTGAGTGTCAAGGGAGACAATTTAATTTCCATTCAAAAGCGCGAACACACACACTCTCCCGCCAAAAACATCCCACAAACACATCCTCAGACACAAGCACGCACATTCCTTTTCACATTATCAGATATTTTATATATGCACTTACTTTCACCGGTATAAATTTCAGCTGTAGTGTTTTTACCATGTTGAAGTTGAGAAACGAGCCATAAATGCCATCATTCAGAAAGTATCGGTACTCTGTTTGTCCGTCTCCGTTTGGCACGTGTGGATTTTCTCGATCTAAAAAACAAAACAATTTCATTTGTTGGAATAAAGCTCTGCGAAAGGTTCATGCCTAATATCTATTTTTTTCCGAGGAAAACGCTGTATCCAGAAAATGGACAATGATATTAAGCTACAGTATTTTTTTAATCTAAAAGTCTGAACATCAGTAACAAAATTATAATTTAAAACCACTTAAACATATTTACTTTTTATCATTGAACCATTATTTCTTGAAGTAGAGAAATACAAAATTACACATTACACAGGAGTTGTATGAGAATAGATGTTCTGTTGGAAGGACATGTTCTGCGGTTATTTACTCTGTCCCACGTCTACTCTGAGAAGAGACTGAGACTGTCACCAATGTCTTTGACAACCTGTCCTGTGGCGTGATTCTGGCTTCTTCCCGATGACGTTGACAGCAAGGGTGTAGGCAGAGGCCACAAAGTAGGTCCCAGGCTCGGATATAAGGCGCACGTTTCTCTCGGGTGGGAAGTATTTCTGCAGAGCCTCGTTCAGAACCTCAGCTGTCTGAGAACGAAAGCAGGAGATAGTGGAATATCAGGGCAAGCGGCGAAACCTACTCACATAACCCAAGGAATAGGGAAGGGTTCAGCGAACCCACTTTTCCTCTCTGATTCCACTGTTTCACATACAGCTTGTGATCTTAATACAGCTTGTGATCTTAATACAGCCGGACGCTTAGAGTGAAGCAACAAGGATATGTGCCTGCTCCAACATATACAAACGCAATCTTATGCACATAATTAGTTATAACTGTAGGATTGACAGAAAGACAGACAAACAGGCAGAAAGGCAAACAGACAGAATGGTGGGCAGGTAAATAGGCTGACAGGCAAAGACGAAAGCAAGCAGGCAGACTAACAGACAGGCAGGCAGTCGGACATACAGGCAACGCAGGATAAATGTAATGCTAATAAAGAACAAATGAGGACAGAGCGCTAAAAATCATCCAATGATAATCCCAACAAAGTACAGGCATGGCTGAACACAACCGTATGCTGACGTATGTGACCATAAGATCTGCCACGTTCCTTACTGTCGACTCTCTGCTACGTGTTTGGGTACGGTAGGCTCCCTTGGTCACATATGTCAGCATACGGTTGTGTTCAGCGCTGCCAGTACTTTGTTGGGGTTGTCATTTGATGATTTATAGCGTTCTGTCCTCATTTGTTCTTTATTAATTGTATTGTGCACCTTGAGGATTTCATGTATTTGTCCTATGTTGTGTCTGTCTTGGATCCCAGTTGTCAGCGCACACTTAGTGAGCGAGCTGACGACATTAAATAGGTATTCGCTGCATGCACACATGGTACACCGAGGGCTAGCCGTGTGAAGACTAGGGTCGTTTAAAAGAAAGGGATGGCAGATCTTTTTGAAGATCTGCCACGTTCCTTACTGTCGACTCTCTCTTTGCTACGTGTTTGGGTACGGTAGGCTCCCTTGGTCACATACGTCAGCATACGGCTGTGTTCAGCGCTGCCAGTACTTTGTTGGGGTTGTCATTAAATGTAATGCAGTAAACAGCAAGTGGTTTGAAAGTACATGTAGAATGTCGACAGACGAGCTTTAGGAATCGAGTCTGTTCTCGAGTCTCGCTGTTTCTAACCTTTTCAAACTGTTTGGCTTGATATGTACACCCTAGAAACCCCCCGCCGATGTCCAGAAGGTTGAAGCTGAGGCCAAGACTTTCTGCGATTTCAAAGGCATCCGCCGCCATTTTGACAGCAGCTGAGTAGGCCTCAGGGTCTAGCACACCGAAGCCAATGTTGAAGCTGCAAGACGGCTAGTTGTAATCAGTAACTAATTCGCTTGCCACCAGCCCAGGTTATATTTTGTCTGCTTGCCTGTCCACCCTTCTGAGCGCCCTTGTACTTCGTGTATCTTTATATGTCTGTGTAACACTCGCGTGAACACTACTTCACTTAATGAAAATAGCAGCTAAA
>SMGT01006221.1:17727-30016 GCA_004794575.1 Lanistes nyassanus
CAGAGACTTGCATGTGCGCGCACACACACACACACACACTATTTATAGAGTTTGGGACTTTAACTTTTTCCGCTTTGTCCTGCCATGTACAAGCCTGCAGAAGACATTTTCTTCCCTCGAGAAACTCTGTAAATATTGAACATCCTTGTCTTGTTGTGCAAGATTTTAGACATCTTACTGCCTGAAAACTTAATATACTTACTCTAGGTGAATGTGCAGCTGCCAGTGTAAAGGCTTCCATATGCATGATTACGCAGTAGATGTGGATGTGTGTGAATATGCATATATGCATTTGTGTGTGCATGTGCACATGTATGTGCATGCGCAGGTACACACAGACACAGAACCCTGTTTGTATTTACCAGTCTTTCCCCTACTTCTTCCCCACCATGTCTCTGTTTCTCAGCTGAACTGCATACTTCCTTTAAACCTAGTACATGTAAATGATACGTAAAGGAGTCAGCTGTTATATAGCTCGCCTTCTGTGGGCAGGCACCAACGAACCCTACAGGAAAATGTCTGAAGTTTTGGTATCACATGTTTGGTGCCTATGTGGCGACCCTGAAGGTCTTCATACAACAGGGTTCAAATCGTACTCTGATATGGACTCGGTCAAACACACAGGGTAACATATGGCGACAAGGGATGCACACTGTCGTCAGTTTCCATTCTTACAAGGTAAAAGATGTGAATGATAAAGCTGTATATGTTGAACAGAAAACTTGTTTGTAATGTTTTGTGGTTCTCTTACAAGTTGTGTAACCATGACTAGATAAGTATCCGTATGCATGCATTTGTGTGCGCTTAAAGTTTGTTGTAAAGAGTGGAATCTGACAGGTTGCTTTGTTGTCATTGTCAAAGAGGAATTTACTTTACAGGTCATCTTTGAGGGTGTGGTAGGTGTGAGCTATCTGGGTGACATTGCAATTGATGATGTCTCGCTCGCGGATGGACCATGTCCTCCTTCATGTGAGAATTATAATGTTGATTATCTGTCTTTTTTTTAGATGTTAATCCTCTTCTCTACCCTTATGTCTTTGTGTATGCATGTGGGAAAGGAGGGAAATGTGCAGATTTGCTTGCTTCCCTGTTTTGCACTTTTGTATCTGTTTAGCATTTTTTGTTCATGGTTTGAAATAAAATACAATGTTTTGATATCCATGGTCATAAATGAGTTCAGATAAAAGAAATCTTTGCTTTCACTCAAGAACAACCTTTGAAGAAATAATTCATGTCCTTCAAAGTGGTTACACACAAAAAAATCTCTTATTACTCAATAGCAACCTTTGAAAAAAAATCACTGATGTTGTCCTGTACAGCGGAATGTGACTTTGAAGTAGACTTCTGTGGTTACACCCAAAGTACCAGCGACGAATTTGACTGGACCCGTTGTGGAAATTATTCATCATCTGTTAATGCTGGCCCATCTACTGATCATACCATACACTATGGATACGGTCAGTTTTTTTAATGAAAGTGTGACAGTTACTCTCTTTCTGCTTGTTCAACTCAAAGATGTCTAACAAACACACGCTTAAATACGTAAGGTACCCACAGTCACACTGACAGCCGTGAAACTATGCCATTCCTCAATCTTTAACAAAGAAACTATAACTAGGAAAAGGGAAAGAAAAGATTCATTTATTGATGTCATTTATTGATAGTCCTCATTGCGGCTATTTCCCTTAGATTGTGCTTTTGATCCAGTGCCTCACATTGCATTGTTCACCAACAAATTGTTTTGTTGGTATGGTCTACACTTAGTACTCTAAGTAATCTTGTGTTTCTTTCTCCTTAGGCTACTGTGCATGCATTGAAAGTTTAGCACCACATCGCCCAGGTGACCGTGCCATCATTACTAGTCCTGTTCAGCAGCCATCTGCAGTCAGCCACTGTTTAACTTTCTGGTACCACATGTTTGGTAGCCACATAGGTCAGCTCAGTGTCTACATCATTTCAAATGGTAGTCATCCAGCATTACCAATTTTTAGTCAGCAGGATAACCATGGGAACTTATGGATTCAGGCTTCCCTCACTTTGCCACCATCAAAAGCCTCATGGCAGGTGAGACTAGAGTTATATAATATATTCTTAACTCACCAACGTCTTTTTATAAATATGTTACATCATAGTTTGGTTACTTTTGAAGAGAGATTTCCTGACATGTCAAGTGCACACATTCTCCCTGTTTAAACAGACCACCTTGGTGGTCTAGTGGTTAAGGCATCAGCTTCTGAGGTGGAAGGTTGGTGGTTTGCACCTTGGGTGAGTCACGCCTAAGACTTAAAAATTGGCAGTCTAGAAGCTGCCCTTCCATATGCCTGGCACTATGCACTCAGGATTTAATGCTAAAATCATTGTAAGCACACAATCATACATATGCTTAAAACGTTAAATGAAACACACGTGGAATTTACATAATGCTTTAGAATTATTGATAATTTCAGATCAAGTTTGAAGGTATTGCTGGGGAAAACTACACTGGAGACATTGCCATTGATGAGATAAAGGTACAGCAAGGTGACTGCCCTCCACCTGGTACCTGTAACTTTGAGATTGACACCTGTGGCTACTTCAATGTTCAGGGAATGGATGACTTTGACTGGCTTCGCTCAGCAGGCAGGACTGTTGTTGCTGGCACCGGCCCAGCAGTAGACCACACCTCAGACTCTGATGCAGGTTAGAAACAGAACTCTGTTCTAATAGTGTGAGTTTTTGTTTCTCGATATTGGAGGGGAAGAATTATATCTGTGTGATATTAAATGGTATTTAAAAGTTATTATATCCATATTTTTAAAGAAGTCTAATATTACAAATGTTGCAGTGTGTACTATTGCCCTGGCCCCATATGCAAGAAACCAAATAGCTGATTAGTTCCTGTCATGGCGGATATTCTAGAATAAGCTCCTTGATTTTCCCATGCACTAAAACTGAATAATCTATTTTACCTTGTTATTCAGTAATAAAGTTATTTGGTCATCCCAGGAGCAAAAAGCTTATTCCAAGTTTGCCAAAACAGTGTTTTCAGAGAGAAAAATCTGTTCTAGTATACTGGACAATTTAGACATATATCAAAACTATGTGTTTCGAAGAGCTGACATTTTGTAGATGAATTTAATGCTGGCATAGAAGTTGTGAATCAGCATGGAGCTTAACACCACTGCTACAGGTGAAGGTCACACTATCTGCTGACACGTGGTCTGCTATTTTGCTCAAGACAAAGTGAAGGCTTTTGTTTTGAAGGTGATTTTCAGCCAAAAATACAGGTCCCTCAGAAGTTTAACCTCTCTACTGGTTGTGTTGGACCAGTTTGGTTGGCAGATTCTTTTCTGTTAGCTCAGCGATTACAGAGAAGAAGTGAAGTGCTGACCTTAACGAATGCGCACTCAAGGAGAGTTCCTGCCTTCTTCAAATAAATCATTGAATAGTTTTTCTTTCCCTATTTGGGCCCTGTGCATACCTCATTTTAGAAAGGAATAGCTATCCTTGAATAGTGGCTATTAGGGTATAAATTTAATTCAATTTACATGCATACGGGGCCTGCACTGTACCTGGTGGAGACACAGGTAGTCATGCCTGAGCTGCCCCTTTACCGACAGCCAGCGTGACTAAAGTTCAATGCTCATCACCTCCACCACCTGTTTTGCTATAATCGTAATAATAATAAAGCATTCTTATATAGCACAATTCCACTTAATGGCTCACTACACTTTACACAAACTAACAGAAAGAAATAGAAAATGAACCTCAGGGATCATAGTAAGCAATCTAAATGCAAATAAGTTACATAAACACAAGTGCAATATTGTACAAAACTTCTGGAACATGCTTTTTACAAGACTGAGAGACGTGTGCTCATTGTGATAGATTAAAACTCACAAAACAACTAATTATATTCCGTATTGACAATGATTGTACAACAGATAAGATTTTCAGTTTGATTTTCTGGCCAAATTTTACATTTATCGATGTAGATGTTTGAATAGACGCATCAGTTTTGTTGCTTTCATGAAGGAAGCACAAGCAAGATACTGGATAGAAAAATATTACCCCAAAGTGAATTGTAAAACAGACAATTTTTTGCAAAACTGGATACCATATAAAATTCATTTTTAGCTGATAGTCTCCCTTCTGACCTGGAGATATATTTTATAACTTGCACACTTTAAATGTCCCACCCAAACATTTCTACAAAGTGGAAGTTCCCTTTACTCTTCTTGTCTTGTCTTTCCTTTTTCCCCTTCTCTTTCCTCCCTTCTGTGTGTATGTGTGTGTGCGCGCGCGCCTTATTGTGTGTGTGTGTGTACATCTACCTTATTGTGTGTGTACATCTAGCTTATCTATTGTGTTGACATTCATCATCTGTATGTTTACAGTTGCCATTGATGTGATACAGCACTAAAAATGTACCATGTCAACTATTATTGATGTTCACCATAAAAATGTCTTGAAGAATAAAAAAACCACCACAACATGCAAGCACACAAAGATGTACCATAGGTACCACCAACCTATCTCTCTCTTTCTTCCTTTTCTCTCTTTTTCTCTCTGTGTATTCTGGTAGATTTCCTTAGCTCTTGGTGGAGACAATCGCTTTATCCACTTGTTCCTGTTTTCTATGAAAAAAGAATAAAGGAACTAGTATACAACAATAGCACTTGAGAGAAAGAAAGACAACACAAGTGCATAGTATAGCCAATCTTCTTGCATGCTTGGTAATGCTTCACAACAAGTGCAGTCACCAGCGCCACCATAATTACAGCTACTGTTTACCTAGTGGAAGGCTGGTACGTCAAATGCACACACACACACACACAAGGAGTTGGAGGTGTAGAAGAATACAGTTAATGCCTATAGTGGGTTGAAGAAGTGAAGGAACTATGACATCCTCAAAACCATTCGCTCCTTATCTCTTAAGACCTGCAAGCTCAGCCCTCTGCCAGCCTCTCTGTTCTCTCAGTGGTGCCACCTACCCTTTTTATTCATTTCCAGCATCATTAGGCAGATTTTATTGTGGGCTTGTGTCAGGTTTTTACATGTACATGGAGGCAAATTCCCACACCGCAGGACAGCAGGCATGGTTGTACAGCTCCCAGATTCCTCCTAACTCTCATATATGCATCAGCTTTTGGTATCACATGTATGGTCGAGGTAAGACATTGGTTGAGCACCTTTCTGAAATTGCTAGTTGGTATGACTTGGATGATTTTCTGAAGAATTAACAGATTTTATGGTCTATCATCTCCTTGCAATAATTGCTTTCCATTCATTTCTTGAACAGCTGAAAATTCGAAACACCCTATTTCACAGATTAACCTTTTGATAAATCGTTCCGGGCTTCTGATTCATTTAATGTATCTTTGCCATCTGTGAAGATCTTTATTGCCAAATAGAATGATAATTTTTTTTATTGATTTATGATTATTTAATATGTTTTTGTGGATTTTTGTTTAAATCTTTTGAAATATAGGATGGTGTGACCAGGAGTTATGCAGCTATAATTAGTTTTTGTAATAGACTATTACTGTCATTATTCAAATAATATTCTTTAGTAATATGTAGAAGGAGCTGCTCTGTGTGAATGGCTGTGTTGGATTGACAAATGTCTTGCCTCTGAAACAGATGAGGGCACCTTGCAACTATACCAAGTTGAATCTGCACACACTGTGAGCCTGATGAATATCACGGGAGACCAGGGTGATTTCTGGCACTACTGGCAGACCACCACAAGCTGCAACTCCTCTTTTCAGGTACATTATAGTAATTAGAGAACATATCTGTTTAAAGGAAGTGTACTATAAAATATTGGGAATGACATTTTTTAACATATTAAATGTACACTTCCATTGCAGATTCTTTTCTGTTCTCTGATTATTTCCCTATGGGTACCTGCATTGCAGTTGCATTTTACTGCAGTTAGAAGTGTGTAATAAATGCCCTGACTGTACAGCCCTGCTTGCTTTCCTTTTGGCAGCAATTTTTTTCCCCACATAGTGGGTGAAACAAGTGCACAGTACAAACTTTAGAAAAGTGCATAATTAGACTAAGCATAGTACCCCTATTGCTTATATCACTTCCACGCAGTTTCTAGAAATAAGTTGCTCTCTATGTGTCCTGATATGCACCCAGTTTGTTGTTGGGGGGGGTGGGAGTAGGGGAGAGGGGGAACGCTAAGCAACCAATAACCAACCAACAAACCAACCAACCTGCTCTCTATATGTATTCCGTCACCTTCATTTAATGACTTTTGTGACTGGGCAGTTCGAACTCAAATTTATTCAGGGAATTTAATATTTATGACATTATGTCAAAACTGTCAAAGAATATTTGATCTGTGCTTTTTTTCAGGGGTAGGGAGTGGGAAAGATGATAATCTTGACTGGTGCAAAATATATTTTGTATCTGTTTATAACATTATTACAATGTTAAAGTGTATGTATACTTTGAAATACAGTGTACAATGATAATAACCTAAATGAATGCACATACACTGTGGTTCGTCCTCGTTACAAAGCATGCCTCATAAATAAACTTCATCTGGTT
This sequence comes from Lanistes nyassanus, assembly GCA_004794575.1. Lineage (NCBI taxonomy): Eukaryota > Metazoa > Mollusca > Gastropoda > Architaenioglossa > Ampullariidae > Lanistes > Lanistes nyassanus. Next base: position 24,271 of record SMGT01006221.1, read on the forward strand.
TTCATGTGATAGCCGTTAAGCATTATCAAAGATGACTGAATTGCATATCCTTGACCCTTCAGTTGACATTTAAAGGGACAGTGGGGGCAAGCCCTCTGGGAGATATTGCCATTGATGATGTGTCGGTAAAACCAGGAAACTGCACTGGTCCACCTGCTGCCACTGATACTCCTGGAATTTCACCTGTTACATATGGTGGGTGTTAGTATATTGTTAGCTTCTTTATGATTGATTTCATCACAGTCAGGCACATAACAGGAAAGTTCTCAATAAAAACCCCAAGAGAAAAACGGAGCAGTTGGACCATTTCTGTTGCATGTTACAGCCCCCACACTTTATGACTGCAACTTTGACCACGGTAACATCTGTACCTGGATCCAGGACATCACAGACAACTTTAACTGGACATTGCATCATGGTGCGACCTCATCTCTTCAAACAGGACCTGGCTATGACCACACGCAACAGAACATGAATGGTAGGATGGCCTTATCAAGCAGTTTGTGAACTAAAACCTTTTGACAACTTTCTCAGATGGCCACAGTGTTTTAAATGCTCTTTGAGCCTGGAAATGTTAGACATATTAACTTGGTAGCATGCTTATGTCAGAAACTATTCACCCACCTACCCTTTATGTCTGTGTTGTCTAGTGTTTAGATATATGGGGAACCCTTTTTATTTGTAAAAAGTTTTTATTACAGATACGATGTATGAGCAGATTATATCTACTTGTGTGCAGATTGCTTATGAAATCTTCATGTGTGTGTGTGTGTGTGCATAGTTATATACGCACGTCTGTGAATGTTTTTGAGAAGTAAATTTGGTTAATATGTTAGTGAGAGAATGTGGATATCTGAACACGTTGTCATCTCAATTTTTGTTTAGGTTACCACTTGTACACTGTAGCCTCCAGTCACCCAAGGTCACTACTTTCAAATGTTTTTGTTCAGGATACTACATATACACTGAAGCGTCCAGTCAGCCAGCCAATGCAACTGCCCGTATCATCAGCCAGAGCATGACTATCACTGATGTCGGTACTTGTGTTCACTTCTGGTTCCACATGTACGGCAGCAAGATTGGCACACTCAGCGTCTATGCTCAGCAAGGTGTGGAGGACTTCTGTCCTTTTTCTTTCTTTTCCTTCTTGGTTTCCATTATCTTTTTTTTTGTATACTTCGGCTGTACTTCACATACTATTTCATTCAATACAGGTGAGAAACTAGGAAGCCCTCTGTGGCAAAGGACAGGTGAACAAGGGGACAAATGGATTAGCGCAGCTGTGTTCCTGACACCTAAAGCTCTGTCTCCTCCTAAGATTCAGCCAACACTTGTGCAGGTGTGCAGCTTGGTGTCTGTTTTGTAGGTTCCTTTGCATTTTTTGGATAAGGCAGATTGAGCATGCTGGAATTCCTTTTGATATGACTATGGATGGTCGCTGACACTAGGTCATAAGTTCAGTGTTTTACATCCCCTCCTATTTCTTTCTGTCTGCCTAACTAAAATCTCTTTTGAATGGAGCGATCAGTTGCTGTTCAAAGGCCAACATTTCCTTCTCACCAGGGTTTTCAGGACTTGTGTATTTGATAGAAAGCTGTAGTCAAGTATGGTCATATGCCTCTACATGCTGCCTTTTTAAAAACCTCATCAGACAGAATTGTGGGTGTGGGTGTGTGTGTGCACATGTGCTTTCTGCTGTCAAGGTTGTCTTTCAAGGCATGGTTACTGGTGGTTACCAAGGTGATGTAGCATTGGATGACATTTTTTTCAACGATGGCAAGTGCCCTACATCAGGTGACAATCCTTTGGAACTACAGATTCTTACTTCACGAGTAAATTGCCAGGACGGTGCTAGAATTAGATTTTAAAAGGACCGGTATTCTTGCAGAGACAAACTAAGAAGTCTTGCAGTCTATGCATTGATTGAGAGCCCAGCTGTTATGGTCAATCTTTTCTTTGTGTCTTTTCCATTAATTATTCTTAGAATGGATTAGTCTTTTGAAATTGATGTACCATATCTGGCAGATATACTTCAAATAATGTAAAATGTAAATGCGTTATATTTCAGGGACTTGTAGCTTTGAGTCTGAGGACATTTGTGGCTACACTCAAGAGGTAAATGGTGGTTACAGCTGGATCAGGCAAAGGGGTCACACAGCAACCACAGGAACAGGGCCCGCCACAGACCATACCTATGGCACAATGAGTGGTAAGTTTGGCTGGTACCGCATGCACATACAGCTGCTTTCCCCAGTACTGGTTTTATGAGTGCCTTGGACAGTAAACTGGCTGTAGCTGAAGTGCTAAAGGAGATGTTAAGTTGCTGCAGGCTATTTATGTGCAACTCGGAAAGTGTGATTTTTTTTCCAGTACTGTTTTGTATTATCAGTTAGGGCATTCTATCATAGCACTCTCTCTCTTAACAGTAACAGTCTGTTGAGCCTAGAATGTAATCAGTCTTCATCTTCATGTTTGGTTTGAACAAATATAATTCAGGCCTGAAAGTGGCAAGAACTTTACTGTTGTTGTGGCGAAATAATAATCAGCGAATACAATTCAAATGCTTTGGCAACCATGATCTTCCATTTGGCTGGCAAAAATTTTGGGATTACTCACCAAAGATTGGCATATAAGAATTTACAAATGTTGCATGTATGTACGTAAACCTAAATCCTTATACAAATCTGTAATGTTTAGAATACCATTTTCTTATCACAATACTGTACCATGACCCAAAGTACTAAATTCTCAATTAGCAACCACTAACTGCACCTTCCAAAAAATGCCACCAGTATAACCCTGGTAAGGCCCCTCTGCACATGCACACACCACGCCCCACCCTTGTGCACAGCTCACTAAGTCACCCTGAGTTTCTCAAGTGCTGCTGTGCTGGCTGGTTGTGTTCTGGTGCTCCTGGATTACACTGTGCTTTCAACTTAGCGTGGCTTTGCCTTGGCGGCCTCTCGCTTTTTCCTTCACTGTTTTGAGACAGCTGTTCAAGGAACGTGAGCTTTTGTGTTCTCTCCTTGTTTTTCTGTTGTTACATACAGACGGTAGTGACTTAGCGTAGTGTGCTTTCATCTCTGGCCAGTCTGTTTGTAAGGGGGTTTACACATTTCTGTGTTGTTCCCTGTTGCGTCTACTTGTACTCATGCTTTGTTTACGAGTCTGTGACTCAGTGCTTGCCTTGTGTCACTCCCCCTGTTTACGGGGTAGGTGTTTTTTGCCTTTTGGGTTTTTGTGCACTTTGTTTTTACACCTAGTTGTGCCGTGTAATACTCAACGTGAGTCACTCCCTACTTCCAGTACGGACGCCAAGACCGTTCGTCCTCGCAGGCTTGTTCAGACAAGTGTCGCTCTGCCAGTCGCTGCTGGTCGCCTGCAGCTACGATCACCTCCACAGATGTTGGTGTTTCTCCACCATGCACCTTGACTTCTGCCACTGTTGTCTCGCTGCCGGTTCTGCTGCCTGGCCTTTTCGGCCCTGCGTCCTTGGTGTCTGTCTCATCGACTTCCGGGTGCTCATACGTGGTGGGCAGAGTAGTGTGGTAGCTACTCTGGTGGGACCTGCTGGGAGGGATGACCACTGGTTCTTCCCGATCCAGTTGGCCATCCCTTGGGTCTCGCACTGTTGGAGACTTGCACATGCATGCTCCTCCCCACGGCAAAGTGCTCTCTGGCTCATCAGTCGAACCACGTGTTGCTGTGCAGTCTGGGTCACCCTCCCTCAGCTCGGGTGCTTCTGTGGTCCGGCAATCCTACTTCCGCTGCTCTTGTAGCAGATGTGGCGGAAGTCGTGGCTGTCAGTCACTTACTGGGGGGACTGTTGTCTGTGATGAAGGAGGTGTTGGAGCGTGTTTTTCTTCCTCCAGAAGCGTGAAATAGCCTGCGTTACTGACAGCTCTGGTGGTTTCTGGGCCAACGTGCCTCCACCCTCTGGCCACCCACTGGAGGTTCCCCTGACTTCCAGGTGTGAGTCACAACGACAACCCCCTTCCGTTTCCGCCCATGGCCACGAGCCTGGCTTCTCTGACACAGTGCATTCTGGTTGGAAAGCGATTGCCTGCCTCACCTGTCCCTGGTGGTGCCTGCCTACGCACTTCTGTCCACCTTCTGGTGGCTTGCTCGCAGGACGCCTGCCTGCCTGCACGAGTCGCTGATGGTGCAGGCATCTCTCAGGAGGCATCGACTGGCTACCGCATTGGGTCCAAACTGCCTGCCCATGTCACTGATCTATCACCAGAAGTTCTGACTTCCTTCCCCCAGGCAGCCCCCATAGGTTCCTTCCAGCTCCCACCTTACCCATGCCCCAGCACCTCGTGGCTGGCCCATGTGTCCATCCCTCCTGTGCCTCTTCCAGTCTCACAGGAAGACTTGGCATTGCTTCTGGCTTCTGCCACAGGCTGACCACCAGGAGATGGCACTTTGGTATGTGTGTGGAGTCTGCTATCATGGCATTGAAGCAGTCCATCTACACCGAGAGCTGCACGTCTTTCCACCCTGATGCAGATTTTGCTGCCTCGCAACTCTGCTTTTGTGGGCTGGTGGGTGCATTGCAGGCTTCTTATTGCATGCCATAGTCTCATTGGTGGTGGCTAAGCGGGATGCCTTCCTGCAGGCCATTCAAGAGGTCCCCTGGACTTTGTCAACCAACTTGCGCTCATCCCGTCTGTCATATTCGGGCCCTACACCCAACAGGCAGTGAAGTGTTAGCTTCCGCCAATCAGGAGCGCCAGTTTGAGTCCTTGCTCTCCTCCCTATAGTCTCACAAGCGATCCACTGATGGGCCAAGGCCGACAGCTTCCAAGAAGCCCAAGCCTGGCCCCAAGTCCCAGCCCATAGGCAGTCTCAGCTCTCAAACCCCACCCCTCCACAGGGTCATGATGGTCATGATCCCAAGCAGCGCCCCCAGTAGGGGGCCCTGCTCTGGAATTCCCATCCCCCTACAGGCTGGTGGTCTGGCATGCATGGGGGGTGGGGGGATGGGGCTTGGCATCACAGTCAGCACAATTCCATCTGCCGGCAGCCAGACGCGAACAGAAGCTCATGGACTTGGTGGTGGCTGCCCTTCTGCAGTCTGCTGCGGTTGTGGTAGTTCACAAGGTGATCCATGGCATTGCGCTGTCCTAGGCCTGCGCTCCCTGTTGGGTCCTGGCCTGGGACCTCTTTTTCGTTCTGGCAGCACTCCACTCCCCTCCTTATGAACCTCTTCGCCAAGCTGCTCTGGCTGACGACACTGAAATCGGTTTTTCTTGTCATGTTGGCCTCAGCGAGGTTCATGCCCTCTCCGAGCTGGAGTCGGACATCCGTCTCGAGCGCGATGGCTCTTGGTCTCTTTCATTCTTGCTTGACTTCCTGGCAAAGAATCAGCGACCTGGTGACACGTCTTCGACGGCCACTATCCTGCCGTTGTCCATGGTCTTTGCTCCATCTGAACCAGACTTAGTAAACTGTCCAGCCTGAGTATTGCATAAGCACAGATGTTGTACCGCCCCTTTATGTGTTACCACCTAGCAATGCTTATTCCTCACCCAACAGACTGGCCGCACGCTTGAGATCTTGAAGGCCACCATCTCACGTGGGGTCACTACTGTTATCCAGCGAGTGTATGGCGGAAACAAGGAGGGGGGGCAGACCCTCACTGCCCTTGGCTGCTGCACGTGTGGATGAGGTGAGGGCATGGGCCATCTCACTGGTTTCCCAGTCTAATGCAGTGCCAGAAGTCTTGTGGGCTACCTACTGGTGT
>SMGT01006223.1:0-10281 GCA_004794575.1 Lanistes nyassanus
CCCCTGAAAACAACTCAATCCTGAGCTGCATGTGTCCTTGCCCACTCCTGCTGCAGCAGCATCCACATGCAGTTCTGCCTGCAGAGCTATGTATCCGGCCTCCAAGCGCACACGTGAACACACACATACACATGTAGACACACTTTACTTGGCCGGTTGAAGACTAGTGGGGGGATGGGGGGTAACAACCGACCCAGTAAAATCCCATGCGGGTGTTGGCAAGCTAATAAATTGTCCCCCTGCCCCCACACCCACACACCCTCCGGTCCCGTCTCTCCTTTTCGTTCCTACCTTTACCACCACAATGAACTGTTCGTGCGCTGTGCGCCATTATCAGGCGTCTCACCTCTGACCCTGACACTTAACCCTGGTGTCCAAGACAATAACACCTGCACCGCGAGGGAAATGCCACGCTGCGATACCGAAAACGAACCTTGAAGCAGACCGCCGGGGCAGCACGTGGAGCAGGGTGGTTCGTCCTCCCACAACTGCACAACAAAAAACCATTGTCCTACTGCTTCCTCCCGTCGACAATGCACGAGCCGTTCACCCTGCACCTCTTCGTATCCACGAAGCGTTTAAAATTAAAATATATGAATTTCCTCAGCCCACCCCTCCCACCTTTATTTAAAGGGTCTCAAGGTCGAGTGTTTTCGCCACACTTCTACATAACAAAAAAGTCCGTACTGATGCTAAGATTGTGGTGTTCTTGACTTTATTGCATCAAATAAGCACCGTCAAAACTGAAAGGAAAACAAACAAAACTCAGACTTCACTTCAAAAGACTAAACATAGAAGAGGGGGTTATTCGGGATAAAGAACTAAGTATACATAACGACTGAGTGCCGATGAAAGAACGATTACGTTTTGGGGGGCTTAGCGAAACACTAATCATCAAAAAGGGGGGTTATTCGTGATAAAGAACTAAGTACATAACGACATAATGCCTGATGAAAGAACAATTACCTTTTTTTGGGGGCTTAGTGTGACAAGACGAGTTTGAGACATACTTCATACTTGGTGTTCATTCAGTTGCGCGCCAATTTTCAACAGAAAGTAAGGTGATATCATTTTTCAAGCTCTGAACAGACTACAGGAAAAAATGGACTATATTCTGATTTTTTCTGAATAAATATTTGGTACTTAAGGAAAGGAAAAATATACCTATATCTTCACAAAATGAACAAATTCGAACAAAAAAAAAAAAAAAAAAAACATGGACTGGAAAATGAACTCTGACTTGGCGGCCGTCACATCGAGGGTTTAACCTCTGTCACAATAACGATAATCCTGCAGGTTTTTATGCTTTGGTCTAATTGTGTGTCGACGTACTCACGCTGATGTCTACTGTACATAAAAACAGATTTAAGCCGGATGGAGGGGGGAGAGACGTGAAAGGGAAGTGAGGAGAGTTACAGTAGACTTTTCCCTTAGAGATAAGCAACAAGCACCAAATAATCCCGAGAGTTTCATTCTAAAAACAAACACAGAAACAAAAAACCCAACAACAACATCGTTCAACACCTTCCACAGTACGTGTTTGTCAGCGTGCGTTCGATACTACGCACTTCCCGAGCTACTGTCAGCTCCAGGTCTAGTTTCCCAAGATGGGCATGGATATTGCACGCGACCCCACCCCTTGGAATGCTCTGAGATCTCAAACTATTCTTTAAAAAATGTCTTTGGGGAGGGGGGAAGTGGTGGGACAAGCAAGCAAGCGTCAATGCTCCAGCCAGCCCTGGATTTAACTAACCTTACCGCGAATGTATGTATTCGTCTGCTGAACCGGCGAACACGGCTCCAAACGGAGCTTTCACCACAGAGAGAAATTAACAGTGAAAAGCACCGAAAAGTGATATAGGTCGGTGGAAAAGCAAAATCCAATGAAAAATCCCTCATTCTCTGGAGCCACCCAACTACAAAACGTCACAATCGCAAGCTCTACCCCTTCCCCTATCTCATACGCCAACTCCTTCACTAACCCCCTTAATTCCTTTCCTACCCCATGTTCACTCGAGTTGGCTTGTATAATATATGGTGAAAAACTAGCCGCATCATCTCCAACATTTGGTTAAAGATCTGGTTTAATATAATGTCAAACAGGATGTGAATTTCTTTCCACAGATTTTCCTCGTTTGAGTAGAAGGGATGGCGTGTCAGAATTCATTCGATGGTCTGAACCAAAAAATAGAAAGAAGTCGCTACAGACGGTCAGACCAGTTCTTAACATTTGTATCCGACTTAATTTTAGTGGAAGTGGAATCAAACCCGACTTTGGTCGTCCACCCACTGGCTTCTGAGATTTTTATTTTATTTTTGATAGAGACAGATCGACCAGTGATCAGATGTTTAAACAGTAAAGATTCTCTTCAAACATCACACAGACTGTGTTAATCTTTTAGCATCAATATAAACCCGTCAGTAAAACTCATATAAAGTTCCGGGTTGTGGTGTTTGCTTTCAAACGGACGCATAACCGTTGGGTTTATGTTATGTCCGAAACCAGCTCCCCAGTAATCCCACAATTTTTCCTTCCCAGGCGCATAACAAATTTCGCGGCGTAGTCAATCAATATTGGCCGCACACTACGCAATAATATCGTCTTATAGTGTAGTGTTGCCATAGAAGCAGTCACGCGCACATCTGACGTCCAATGTATATTTATGGCAAACTGCGTCTTGCCGTACTGCCCGTTAGAGTGGACACGTTCCCGCCTGCTGCATGTGGGTGGGGAACAGCCGAACAGGACAGAATAAGCATCAGGGTTTTCTTCCCGACACAACCCAGCTATGTATGGCGCAACATATCTATGAGAACATGCATGATACATGTATGTTGTGTCATGCCTATAGTAACTGAACCAAAGAGATGCACATTAATCGTGACAGAAGTTGAGTATTAACTACAGGCTGTTAACACCCACCTCTGCCCACAACTATCGCCCTTTTATGCATGTTAAGAATATGAAGACGGGTAGAACAGGAAATCAGTTTTTTAAAAAAAAACCCAACGAATTATGTATAAGTTGAATAGGCAAAGCTGAATCTTTCTGCTTTCTGTTGTACGTCCTGTTAAAATCGAAGACAGCAAGAAAACAAGGGAATTGTTTTTTTAATTTACCGGTTTGCCCACACCAGGGCTGGCATGCATGATCGAGCGTTCTTATCCTCTCTATGTAAAGGTGTACGTAAAATACACAGGGAGAATGGGGCCGACGATCACTCTTACGACCGGAAAAGCAGCTACGAACGCGCATGCAAGCCACCCCAGGATGAGACGACGTTTACATGCTTTGGTATAAAGTATATATATATATAGACACAGTTGCTTTGTATGGATGTGCAGATGTCGCATCCTCACCTTCAAATAAGATCAGTTGTTATCTTAGTTATATATAGAATCAACACACGTTTGATATTCGATCCCTAAAATTAAAAAAAACAAATCCGATACATTTGAAAAGTAAAATTTCTTTATCGAAAACCGCAGAGAACCCCTGACACATCTGTCGTTTGCTGCGTATAATTAATTACTTTCATTTTCGTTACTGCAGTTTCTTAATCCTTCGATCCTTTCTTTAGATAGATGCTAGATCACACAGAGTTTTTGTACTGATAATCTTTCAAAATAACAACCTTAAAGTTGATGTCTGCAAACAACTGCAATTAATGATCGAGAGAGAGATCGAGTTGTATGCTATATAGAGCTTGAATCTCGATGGGGTTGTAATTTTGTGTTTCCTGAGGCTTATTCGTGGTTATAGTTGCTGATGGGGATTGTGAGTTTTCATAGAAAAGGAAACAAGCGCCAACCGAAATGGTGATCTTCCACGGTCTGACCAAGTCAATCATTATATTTAGTGGACAAGCAGTTAACATAAACGTGCACATCATCTACGATTACATAATAATGATTTCCGGCCTCCACATGAATAGATCTGTTTCCAACAATAGCTTTTCCTGTTCTCTGACTATGATGAAAATGTGTCTGCACACAATCGACAATATTTGATCAAGTTTGACTAAATTATGTCAGGTTTTTCCCCAGATCGTGAAACTATTCCTCAACCACCGTTGTCATCTGACCTAGGCTAACACATAAGTCAAAAAGTGGGTCACGCACCTTTAGCGCACGGCATGCTGGGTAATCTGGCCAGTGAGTCATGATGGTGGCTGTTTGGCGTATGGACTACTTTGACCATAGTTTGTGCTTTTGCCTGTTTTTACCCCCATAACAGTGGACGAATATTCGTGGCCAAGATGACAAGAGGAACTTTAACTTGTGCACTTCTTCTAATGTTGATTGGTGAGTATATTTTAACGAATCTGCTGAAATTAGTCGTGAATCTGACGGGCACCTCGTTTCGTAGGTTAAGGATGTTGTGACGCTTGTACCTGAGCTGTGTGCTCCGTACAGCGCCAGACGGTAGCTGTTAGCCCATCCTTGTCTGAAATGGTCATCACTTGGATTGTAGACAGTTTTAATAAGGTTGCGCTGATTTACTGTGAAAAGTGGAGCTGCAAATTTGTACATCTATTGATCTAGTGATTTCATAAATATTCTGATTCACAAATTTTTAAAACAAGCCCTGCATTTGATTTTGATTTTTCAACCTCACCTTGCTTCCGGGTTACCTGCTCTTACCTTGGGACATACTGGCGCTATTGATGCTAACAGAAAAGAAAACATAACCCACCCCAGTGCATGTAACGACTTTATTCACTGAAAAAAATGAACCATGTTTAGATACGAGTTTTAGGATCATGAGTATGAAATCACAGAACATTTCCCCGCCCAAGGTATAAATCTACTGTTACTATTAGTAAGTATTACTACTGATTCAGTGATTGTGACACAGACCACAAACACAAACCTGTCTCTGTCACTTGCAAGGTCCCTATGGTGTGAAGTCGACGATATACAGTTACACACAACTGCTTGTCAGTAATCGTAATAATCTCTACTTGTTTTATCTTTGATAAGGAAAGAAAAACAAACATTTCACAACATGTAAACTGTCATTTCTTCAGAAGCATATATGTGCATTGTGTTAATAGTTTTACTGATTAATACAGTAATAAACTAATAACTGTTAGTATACTAAGTCGATGCAGGTGGCTATTGCAGCAGAGGAATAATTAATTTGATTGTTAATTTTATAAAGTTTTTTGTGGGGGTTGGTGGTGAGCACAGCCAGACAGTGGTATCAGTATTAGTTTGGATGGGTAGGGGGAGAGATAAAGACGTTGAATTTGAGAAAGGATTTAAGCTTGTTTTTATCATTAAAGTGTAAGGAAATCTGATTTAGATGGGAACAATGAGTCAACCATGCAACCAACATTTTATTTTTATGCTATATTTTGTAACAGCATTCTGCAATATCTGCAGTTGAACATAGATTAACATTTAAAATCTGTTTTAGTGTATCTGCATGGTGTTTGACAAACATGCTTTTGATTAAAACAATTTTAAAACAAGAATTTTGTTTGGCATGCCATATGCTTGGCAAATGCTTGATCTTCAGTTTTCCATTTAAGAACATGGTCTGTTTTCACCCAACATGCAGATAAACAGCATGTGCTTTTTTAAAGTTTCAATTCAGCCAAATGCTGCATGGTTCAGTCTTAAAAGTTAGGACTTAACATTTGATTCCTGTTATATTTCCTGTCCTTATATATATCTTTCTTGCTTTCATTCTTCCCTTTTTAATTAGTCAAACATTTTATTTAAAATAGCTTTCAGGTTCTGTTTTTCTGTTCCTTTTTCTCTTTAATTGCAATAGAGCTGCCAACATAACCATTTCTTAGATTGTGTTAGCATCACTATATATATATATATTGATCTGTCCTTACACATTGGCATAAAAGGGATGCTGTGCAAAGCATGTTTTAGCAAATTTGTCTTGCCACTTTGCCAGTGTAACGTGTTAACTCAAAAGCAGTTTTACAGAACAGTTTTCCAAACACTAAACAGTTTACCCAAAATGATTGCCAAACAGGCTTAGAATTAGAAAACCATTTTTCCCTGCTTGTATGAGATGGCCTTCTTTGACTAACTTCTGATTCTGTAGCATTAGAAACAGGAACTCCTCCCATAGAAAATTTGATGTACGGTACTAATCGTTAAAACTTAAAGCTCAAATGAAGATGAAGTCTACTGTGTTGTCATGGTGTCCACTTTTTGATGGCGAAACTCAAAGGATACAATCTGTTACCCTTAAACTTTACGAAAAACTTAATGTTTTCAGCTTTGCTGTTTTTCTTAAATAATGAAGACATTAGGAAATACGGAGCTCCCGATACTGCACAATCAGGGGTAATTTATGCACAAAAATTTAAGAATGACAGTTTGACACAGAGATTTGCATGTTAACCCCGCTTTTTTTCAAGCTGACACTCAGATTTCAGGCTGAAAGGTCATTTTGACCCTCTCGCCCAAAAATCCTAGGGTCATTTTGTTTGTTTTAAAAAATGGGATCAACCCAAGCAGTTTCTGGTGCTGTTTGGCCAGATGTAAAATAAATCTGTGTTTCGCTGTAGTGTAACTTGCAGGTTTGAAATATCCATCTATCATTCAGGAAATTTTTTTGTGTGTAAATTACCCCCAGTTATCAGGAGCTCTGCAGAAGCAGTGAAATAGAGTATTTATCTTTATATAGTTTTTAGGTTTTATTATTAGAGAAAGACTTGTTAGTTGTTTTATAATTATAGCAGAGAAACCTTTGAAAACTGCTTGGTATCATTTGATGGTTTGCTAAATACATGTAGGTGTATGTGAGGTTGGCTTTTTCTGTGTTAGTGTCTGACAGTTAATTTTTTATTTGTTACTTCAAATAGAACCTGGGGCATTCTGCATGAAGCATTCTTTGTATTCTGTCTGTTTTGTTGGTAATTCAGCAATTTTCTTTACTAAATATGGGCTGTCATTGTTTCGCAGCTTACCATAAAGTGGAGATGGCTCCTTCAGTTTCAATTTCATCATCAGTTGGAGTCCTGGGCAACAATCCCCATTATGTGAGGTGTAACTACACTCAGCTGTCTGCTAGTGAATCTTTCGCATATCTTACAATAATTCAAAATGTAAGTGGAGTTGAGAGTAGTGAGACAAGACTGGCTGCTCTTAATCCAGGTGGAGGCCAAGGCTGGGAGTCAAATGCTCCAAATGACATCAAAACAAGGGCTGTTCTAAACAGTGGCCTTACATCACTGCAGATCAACTACACTAACACTTTGTGCAGTGATGAAATGAAATACAGATGTGAGCTCAAATATCTTGTAAATAATGAGTACATGCTGCAGTCAAGTAACACCACTCAACTGGTCATAGAAGGTAACTTTGGCTTTCATATGGCTGTGTGTGTGTTGAAGTGATGACCATAAGCTGGTTGGAAAGTCCTGATTATTAAATCCATCCCTACTTCCTCTGTCTTTGACAATCTCTCTTTGCTACTTTGCTCCTTTTCTGATTAAAAGCACACACATCTGTTTTAAAGTGAAATCAAAATATTTCGCTTATTTTCACTGACAGCATTTTCAAGAGACCACGTCAGAATTTCAATGTATGTAACTTTTACAAACAGAATACATTTCTTTATTGTGATAATCCTTTTTTGAAGTTTATATGTGGTCTAAAATAGTGATAATGCCTGCTTATCACTGATACAAAGGGTCACAGGTTTGGACAAAACTTTGTCTAATGGCACCTGTTTTCTGGGTTTGCTATCATTGGTCTTCAGCAGCAGACACACCCTCCCCTCCAACCTGTGGCAGGAAACAGCGTTTGCTGGTGAACTGAGGTTAACCAGTTTTGGTTTTAGGATTTAAAAAAAAAACTTGCTTAATTGATTTTTGTTTTGTTTTTTTATGTTTTCTCAAAGCTGCATCAATTAACAAAATCACCACCAGGAATAGGGAATTATATTTTTACCCATTGGTACATGACAGCTGGTAATCTTACAGGCCATTACAAATAAAAAATCACCATTGGGGGTTAATGTTGATCTACCTTATGGCCAGAATACCCTGTTGTCTGATTAACAACATATAATAATAATGAAGTCATACATATTGCATGACCAGAATACCCTATTCATCAGCAAATATAATAATAATGAAGACATTGTTATACTGCACAACACTTCACCCTCATGAAGGCAAGATCACCATGCCTGACATGTGGATCTTTGAAGAATTCAATGAAAGATATATAGTCACTTCTTAATTAAGAACTCTCCTAAGAAAAATTTCATGATTTTTCAAGGTTACGATTGAGAGGTCCCAGCATACTTACTTTTTAACATTTTGTCTATACTGTTAGTGTTACATAGGTGTGTCTGTTACTGGAATATTCCCCAAACAAACAACTGGACTAGTGAAAATTTCAGGACTTCTCTGTCTATCCCATGATTATTTACAACAAACCACTGTGTTTTTGAATGACCAATTTTGAAATATGAAAATTAAGTGCTTTTTATTATTATTTCTTGCAACAAAACACCCTCTGGGGACTTCTTACATTGTTAATGTAGCCAAAGAAGATTTCTCTTTTTGAGTGAACATTGTAGATGAACATGTAGTGCTTTCTTTTGTATCCTTCCCATTGGAAATGGACAATGCTGTATTGACTCGTCATGTAACTCCATACTGATTGGTTATGTTATATTAACTTTTGAATTAGCCCTTTTTTCTGGACCCTATTGTGCTGTGTCATTTCTGTTATTTTTATATTTGAAAACTTTTGTGTTCAGCATCCCCTGGTGCACAAACAATGACACCCTTAGCCTACAATGTGACTGAATACAACAGAGTTACTTTCACCTGTACTGGCAATGTGGGCAAACCACCTGGGCAGATTGAGTGGTACCTGTACAAAGGCAGTGGCTTTGAAAACAAGACTTCTCAGGTAGGGGCAGGTTGTGATTTTCCATCTTTAGTAATAAAATATGCTGTTTAGCTCAGCTGGGGAAGATATTTTAAGTAGGAGAGATACCTTGGAATAGGCCATACTGTTCAGCCGTGATTGTTGACCGCTTTTACTGTTTTATGTAGTTCTGGAATTAACTTTTGATTGTTCATTTATAAATGATTGCACTTCCCAGATATAAATCTGGATGATGTAATTTAGTTGATGTTGGTAAGATATATTTGTTCTACATATATCTGGAACAGTAATTACAGAGCTGGTAAGGTGCATGTATTCTGTCTCTGTTTAAGAATGCACTTTAGCATGCACAGCAGGAAAAATCTAGAAGAAGCTTAATCAGTCTTGTGGACATTCTTGGGTTATTGATGTAATAAACATGTAGTGGAATGAATGGATTAGGGGAAAATGAATGTTATAGTGATGTAACAGAACATAATAGACCATGGTTTTTCAAGAGCCATGCTCAGTTCCTGGCAGCTATTTCAGTACATGGGGGTAAAATGGGATGCTCAAAGATGCTGTGGTGTACAGTGACCTTTGAGCTTTCTCCAACACTGTAGAACACGTTCCACAACTAGAGCAGGTGGTCATAAAATGGTCACTGTAGCGTACTTCTAAGTATGCAACACCGCAGCATATTAGAGTGCTGAGGTCTTGAAAGACTTAAGAAAAAGATGCAGACAGAAAGGAACAGCTCCATAGATTCTTGGAAGATTGAAGTTTTTTTTCATTGTGCCTGGAGTAACTTTAACTACTTTGTTGGCAATATATGTTCATGTACATGTATGAAAGATATGGTTATGTCTATGTCATATATTTTATAATCGGTAGAATGAAATCAAACTGTAAGATCTTTATGTAGATACTGACATAAATAAGTGGTTTTTGCAGGCTGGTCAACAGGTCAACACTGTGGTGCCATCAAGTTGCACTTACAATGGGAAAAGCACCATTAACATTAATGTGACAAGACAGGAACAGGGGGCTTTCATGCAGTGTCGAGTGTACCATCCAACACAAGGCAGCAGTAGCCCCATAGATACTTGTACAGATGCCAGCTATTGTCGGAGGGGAAACAATATAACAGTTTATTGTAAGTAGTCATCTCATTGTTCTTGTTCAAAATTTTCCTTTTCATAGTTATTAACAATTACAAATCACTTACAACCTATAGAGTGTGAAAATATTAATCGTTTAATTTACTGAACGTCAGAATAATTCTTTTAAAGTGAATGAATCCTGGTGATGTATTGGTTAGTGTGCTTGAACAAAAATAACAGTACTTCATAGTTTTTAACTTTCTCATTCTCTCTCTCTCACACACACAAAGAGCTTGCATTAGTACCCTAGCATCTGCAA
>SMGT01006224.1:0-13143 GCA_004794575.1 Lanistes nyassanus
CCATCGTGGAAGACCTTTCGGGTTTCCAAACCATCTTCACTACTGCGCACGAACTGGGTCACAGGTAAAATGCACAACATCTTCATATGATTTATTACAACTTAGTAAGATGGAAAGTTAACTGATGCGTTTGCTAAGCGTGACACGGATGTATCATCTCGAAAGTTACATCATGTCATCATCTCGAAAGTTACATCATGTCATCATCTCGAAAGTTACATCATGTCATCATCTCGAAAGTTACGTCATGTCATCATCTCGAAAGTGGCATCATGTAGCCTTGGGTTAACTCACATTATTTGCTTGCCCTTCAGGGCAAGTCAACAAAACTTTTACTTGTCTTCATTTGTGTCTGAATTTATTCCGATTACAAAAGGTCTTAAATTGTCTCATTTACCTCACTGCAGTATGGCATTTCATCAAATCCTCCCAGATATACGAACAGATATACAGTAGCAATGGCTTTCTTTCTATCTTTTTTCTTTCTTTCCATCTGTCTTTCTATCTTTCTTTCTTTCTCCCCCTCCTTTTCTTCTGTTCTTTCTTCTTTTCCTCTTTATCGCCTCCTCTCCCTCGTGTTTGCTTTTGTCTGAATATTTTCCCGTCTGTGTGCAGCCTTAGCGCCCAGCATGACGGGATAAACAACACATGTCAAGAAAAAGATCGTTACATCATGGCTGCTGTTTTCTCTCCGAACACAGCGAGTGACAGGCACAATCTGTGGCAGTTTTCAGTTTGCAGCGTCAGTTATTTTCACGACCTTATTGGCCGAGTTGGCAGGACCACGTAAGTCTGCCTCTGGATCATATTGCAGAAGGTTTTCTTTACATGTTGAAGTAAATGCTTTAGAGTGATTTCACAAGCCGTCAGTCCATCCGGCACAGGGCGTCGATTAGGGTATTAATGGGTATGGGAGTCGATTAGGGTATTAACTGGTATGGGAGTTGGTTAGGGTATTAATCGGTATGATTTAAAGAAACCAGAAGACTGTCATATTTTCCTAAAAGAAAGTCAGCGACTCCTGGTGAAGGCAATTTGATGACACGACATTAAATTATCTCTCTTTGAGTTCGTGATTAAGAAACAGCATTTTAATTTGTTCAACGTAAAACTGCAGAGAGAGAGAGAGAGAGAGAGAGATCTGCGCAAGTATCAATAGTTAGTATTGTGCTAGTATCAGCAGACGTACTTTTTTAAAAAAACGTAGCGGTGACGAGCGAATGACAGAATACAGCAAAGGTTAGACCTTGACCTGAAGGCAAGAATCATTCACAAACTTGAAACTAGCGGCAAGTACATAAGATTAGAGGGATAGTGCTTCAACCTCACCGTGATTTCGGACTGTGGGGGTGGGGTGGAGGAACGGGGTCCAATTACTAATCTCTGCACTGAAAGAACCACCAGGTCGATAGCGAAGAGGCAGTTTGTGTGTGTGTGTGTGTGTGTGGAGGGGGGGGGCAGAATGGAGTGTGCACAATAAGTCCTGGATTCGAACCAGCAACCTGTATGCGCTAGTCCGAAGTTCTACCCGTAGAGATATCCATGCCCTCGAAATAAGTACGCCTCGATAGTCCAGTATATATATATATATATGTGTGTGTGTGTTTGTGTTTGTGTGTGTGTGTGCCTGTGTGTGTGTGCCTGTGTGTGTGTGTGTGCAGAGAAGGTCAACAGTGTCTGTACAACATCACCACGCCCTCCCAGGACATTCCAGACGTGTCGGGCCAGCAGGTAGGACAGGTGTATGACTACGACGACCAGTGCAGACAGGTGTACGGGCCTGCGTCACGACTGTGTCGGGTATGCAACATCATCATCGTCAATCGTCACCATCCACGCGATACACACATTTTCTGAAGCGTCCTTCTCTAAGGCGCATGAAATGGAAAACACACCAGGGGCAGATATTAACATCGAAGGTTCATACCCAGGCACAGCTCACAAATACCTCCCTACACCCACTACAGATCCACACAGATCTCACCAAATATGATGAAATCAAAATACTAAAAGAATTCCGACAGAAACTCAATACTACCTAAAAAAAACCCACTCTCCTATATACACAGACGGCTCGCGTGACCCGACAATCCACACCACAGGAATAGGAGTCTATGCACCTAAAATCGCCAGTGTTACAGCCGCGGTTCCCAGCCACACATCTGTATTCACCGCAAAACTTATAGCAATACGTTATGCCCTAAGGCTGACAACACTACAAAACAGAAAATCTGCATCAGAAAATCATTTCTAGTTGTCTCTGATTCACTGTCAGCACTCCAGGCGCTTCAAATCCAGTCTTCTCAAAGAATGGACACAATATACGAAATTCTAGACTTTCTAAATAGGCTTCATAACACAGGAAATAAAATAATTTTTTTTTCTGGGCGCCATCACGTGTAAGAATCAAAGGAAACGAGGAAGCAGATAGATTGGCTAAACTGGCAATAAAAGACAATCCAACGTCATCCAGATAAATGTACCCATTTCAGCGGAAGAGAGAAAAATAGCCATTAAACCAGCTAAAAAAATACAGTGGGATGAAGAGGATAAAAAGGAAGCCAAAGACACAAGGAGAGAATTAGACGAACTTCCGAGTAACGAGCTCATGTTGTTTCATTCCAACAGAGCCAACCAAAGTAGAATAGCCAGAATGAGACTAAATGGAGAATACCATCTTGTTCGTAAGGACCCGGTGACCTGCAGCTGTGGGGACAGACTTAACACTCCTCATGTCCTGCTAGAGTGTAGCCTAAATAGCCAGGAAAGGGATACACTTAAAAATGCTCTACACAATCTAAACCTTAACTTCAATCTAAAATCGTCTCTAAATCCTCCCAAAAAATTTAGACAATACATAATGGATCTGACAGAGCAGGTAGTAAATGCCCATCCAGACGTTAGATATATCTAAACAATACAAAATTAAAAAGCTATACACCACAAAAAAACACCAAACAAACTTTAGGACAAGGTAAATTGTAGAGCATTAAAAGTAAAGCTGAACATACAGCTAGAGATAAACAGAATGTTGGAATAGGGTGACAGTAGGGTTGACCAGCAAGCACTCCACCACTCAAGCCACATACAGCCACCTCCCACCAGAAGCGACAGTGCGCCAGGAAAGTGACCGGCTAGAGGGACTCCACATAGCCTACAGAGCACCAAACCACGGTCCCCTTCCCTCGCCTTTTTCTCCCCCAAGTCCACCCCCCCCCCATAGTGCGAAACCAGTGCAAAGTGGAAGCACTTTCCTTCCCAAATCAACAACAACAGCTGAAGATACGGTGTTCGATTTTCGCATTTTCCTTTAACTTTTCCATTTTTTTGGTCACATTTTAAAAACTTTTCTAGGGGTGGGGGTTAGGACAGGGGGTAGGGGTGAGGTTAGGGGTAGGGTTAGGATAGAAAGTAATGGGCTTGACATTACTTAATAGGTGCGAGCCGGGTGCGACTGCAGTGGTCAGAGGAGGAGAGGCGTCGGAGGGCTTAGGGTTGTCTGCTGCCCTGTGGCGGCCCCCGTCGGCCCCTGCTCGCAGCCGTAGGCTGTACCCCTCTGAGTCTTCAGCAGGTGCGTGAATCGGGTGACCAAGGTAGTCGCACCCGGTTCGCATCTATTATGATTTCTGGTTTTTGTCATTGTTAATTGATGTCTATTGAGTTGAGCCCTTTGGAGGTAATCGTGGTGTATAAGAATACTTCATTGTTACTTTTAGTTTTATTCATTAACCGGATCTGTCTTATGGGCGTTCATCCAGGGATCAGGTATCTATTCGACTCCTGCTGAAATCTGCCTGAACTTGTATTGTGATGGGCTCGTCAACAACCTTTGCTACTCTAAAGTTGCGGCCAGAGGCACTTCCTGTGGCAACAAAAAGGTTGTATTTTTTCATTAACTTCATTTCAGAGTCTGTTATAATATGCTCCAAAGCATCTGCAATTTTTACCAGTCTACTGGCTTAAATCAAACTCAATACAGACCCCAGTTGTTGTTTACATTTATATAGTGCATCACTGCGTTCAGAAAAAACGCCCTCCGTCGGCTTGACCCACAAGCATGTACAGACATAAACAGTACAGAAAATACCAACTATACAAGCTACACAGACAGAAACTACACCAAAAAATACAACAAGAGCAGAAGACTAAGTTACTGAGAACGAACGAAATATCTAAGTACGAGCAACACAGGATAAAAAGAGTGAACGAACTCTCCGCCTGCCTACATCCTGCAGTCATGCGTACACACACACACACACACATGGATCCGTTATCCCCAAAAGTGCTCACAGCAGCAGTAGTTCCTGAATAACTGGATGAGATTATGAATGTTTCTGGAAGAGGTACGTTTTTAAGGCGGGTTTAAATGAGTCCAGTGACTGCGCATGACAGATGCTGTGAGGCAATGATCACGTTTGTTATTTCTGCTGAGTTTTCATTTTAAAAAATGTTGCTTGGATCACAGAGTTACTCCGGCAATTGTATCTGTAACCAGCGCAACACAGATCATAATTTAGTAAAGCTTTACAGTATTTGACTTGTTGAAAGGTTATGGCAATTGTGATGCAGTAGAACCCTCAATTGGGGACGCAGTAGAACCCTCAATTGTGGTAGAACCCTCAATTGTGGACGCAGTAGAACCCTCAATTGTGGTAGAAACCTCAATGGTGGACGCAGTAGAACCCTCAATTGTGGTAGAACCCTCAATCGTGATGCAGTAGAACCTCTTGGATCTGCGGATTCGTTTCTCCGGTTTTGGCCCGGCGCGAAAATATGACAGGAAATATTTTAGAAGACGTCGGATTCGCGCTCACACGAGAGAGAACACAACTATAGCAATGTACAGTATGTTTTAATGTCTTATGCTGCATGCTTAATTTATCAACTAAACTTTATCATAGGTAGGTATATACACGAAAAAGTACTTTTCTGTCGGGTTCGGGCGCTTCTATCTGCGATTTCAGGGATCTGCGGTAGGTCTTGGTAGGTATCACTTGCTCAACTGCTGATACTTCCCACATTTGCACTTTTTAATTATTTTTGGCACGTGCGTAAAGAAAGGATATGAAGCGACGTAGCTGCACATTTACCCTTTTCATGTCATAAAAACTATGTTACCTACCTTCGATATCTTTCTCCCCTCCCCTTACCCAAAATATGCTGCAGACTAATATTTGTAGGTAAAAAGCACGATTGTGAAATAGTATGTGCTTTCCCTCAGCAGTATGAGTAACCTACAGCCACTTTCTCCAGCATCCGGGTGTTTTCAGCCTCAGTGTACACTGTCTTGAACAATTCAATGAACACGAAACCCTGTAAATTTAAAACAAGGGAACTGGACCAAGCTAAGACATGACAAAGATAAAGACGAAGACAATCTACATGTTTCGGGGCACTACCCCTTCATCAGGACGACACAAAAACAACGAAAAAACAAAACCAAAAAAAAAAAACGAAAACAGAAGAAAAAGACTTCAGTAGATGTGGCGCATGGGCTGGACAGAAGGAAAGTGACTAAGGGACAGTGAGTAAGAAGGGTTAAAAAGAGGGGCAGCCAATCGCAAGGTTGGTAGGAAAGGGTAAGGAAGGGTGGGGGTAGAGAGGGGGTGGGGTGGAGAGAGAAGCGCGGGTAAGGGGGTGTCAGTGTGGGAGAGAAGGAGGTGAGAGAAAAGAAGTAAGAGAGAGAGAGAGGAGGAGGGGTAAAGAGAAAAAGAGGAAGGTGGAGGGTCAGTGTTTGAGGTTGAGTCCAGTAGGTGCCATGGTACCAAAATGGGTAATGAAGTAGGATTCCATATTCTTACGGTCAATGGAATCGCCCTTCATTTTCCAGATACCACAGACCCTCATGTTGTCGGTTGTGTGTGTGTGGGGGGGGGGGCTGGACTGAAGTGACGTGCAACTGGTGTGTTTCTGCAGTGTTTAGTGTCAGCTAGATGTTCTGTGAACCGGGTGTTGAGTGTGCGTTCTGTCTCACCGATGTAGAACAGGGTGGGACAGAGGGTGCATGTGATAGCGTAGATGATGTTGCTGTTAGTGCAGGTGTCATCAAGCGCCACTTCACCTGCACTAACAGCAACATCATCTACGCTATCACATGCATCCTCTGTCCCAACGACAAGGGCTCATTATAAAGGCAGGAAATGCTTGGATCACCCTGAAACATAGACATATCGTCCTATGTTAAATCTTCCTTTTCCGTGCGTGGGGAGGTGGGGAGTGGGGGGGGGGGGCAGAGCACAGCATAACGATAGCTCGTTATTGCCTCTGATCCAAAGGGTTGTGAGTTCGGATCCCCTGTCAGAACTTTGTTTTGTAGCGGGGGTTTTTACTGTTTACTCAAAAGCTTGGCTGGCCGCACAAGCCACATTACACAAGTATATGCGGGCGATGAGATTTTTACCGCCAGCAAGTCGCTATTGAGTTTTGTATTTCCAAAAAAAGGTTAGTCTTCATTGTCTATCTAAAAATCACAGTCCTGTTTAGCTCAGGAGCCCCCAGCTCATGGCCACATCCACCTCGACAATCCAAAGAAAAGATTGCGACTGCTAACAACAAAACAGATATTTATATGCAACTGTTGAACTAGTGAAAAGGTGTGCACGCTATTCCACTGACATTGATACATCAACATATGTTAGTAACATGAACATTCACACTCCTATGTTGGCGCTTACATTCGTACACCTACATCCAGCAATCATGTAGTATATACATCAATATAAATATTTACAGTACCAAAAGTTCCCGCGGGGACTGAAATGTCACGGAGATCTTTAGTCCCCCGACAGTTCAGCAGAATACCAGGCACCACAATAGCACTATCACAGAGTCCTCACACACATGACGAGGGGATACTGTCCTCTGTCCTCTGTGGGTGATACAGGCACGTATTACAACAAATAGAAATCCCGAACGAGCAGGAACAATATGACAACTAAATATCCCCTCGATACTTTGTTGTATAGGACCTGCTACCAGCCGTTCCTTGCGTCACACCGCTGATAAGTCTGTAGCTATGGGCAGCGGCCCTTTTCAACAGAAATGACAGCTTAGTAGTCGAGATTTCTCTCGCTTGTCGTGTGACGTTTTCTCAGGTATTAGTACGAATCCGTGCTACACCCACTGACCTCAATATCGGCATGGCAATCACGACTCGTAGACCCCTTTCCTGCAGTCACAGGCCCATGTCCACTGGCGGCCTCCCCGTGCAGATCTCTTGTGGGTTTCTACCACTACTCGAGTCAACTGCCCTCCGCCCACTGTCTGTCCTCCTCCTCCTCCTCATCCTCATCATCATCAATCATCATCATCAATCCAGTAGCACCTGTGATGGGCATTGACAGGCGACACGTCAATGTGGACAAACAGTAATTGTATTTGAGGACTACATCTTATGACTGCTTTGTTTACTTTTAATTGTGGATAATCTATTTTTGGGTTTGGTCGTTTAAAGATTATTGTTTTGGCTTTTGTTGCAGATAGTTTGAAACCATTGTATTTAGCCAGTTTTTTTTTTACTTTGTTTAGATCTTACCGAACCTTTTCTATTCTTGAGTATCTCGGTAATTTTTTCTTAACTGTAAAAAATAATGTTGAAAGACTGAAAGACCTATACAGACTTTGCAATTTGAGCGACTGAGAAAGACAATGAGTAGAAAGAAATACCATTGCGCTTGCCTTCACACTGTCAGCACCACCACGCAACAGCAAAAACAAGCACAACAGCAACGTTCGGTTACAGAAGTGGAGGAGTTCCGCAAAACATACTCTTCTATATTCTTAGCAATAGTACGTCTGAAGGACATTTGGAACACAACCAAAACATACTCTTCTATATTCTTAGCAATAGTACGTCTGAAGGACATTTGGAACAAAACCAAAACATACTCTTCTATATTCTTAGCAACATTACGTCTGAAGGACATTTGGAACACAACCAAAACATACTCTTCTATATTCTTAGCAATAGTTCGTCTGAAGGACATTTGGAACACAACCAAAACATACTCTTCTATATTCTTAGCAATACTACGTCTGAAGGACATTTGGAACACAACCAAAACATACTCTTCTATATTCTTAGCAATAGTACGTCTGAAGGACATTTGGAACACAACCAAAACATACTCTTCTATATTCTTAGCAATAGTACGTCTGAATGACATTTGGAACAAAACCAAAACATACTCTTCTATATTCTTAGCAACATTACGTCTGAAGGACATTTGGAACACAACCAAAACATACTCTTCTATATTCTTAGCAATAGTACGTCTGAAGGACATTTTGAACACAACCAAAACATTCATTTGGATGCTATTTTCAGTGGTGTGTAAACGGAGATTGCGTTGATGACAGTCGGGCACCAGCCATGGACGGTAAGTCGAATGACTGACGAACGCAACATGTTTTTTTTAATTAAGGGAAACAAAACCAACCTACAACAATTCGAAAGAAGAGTGGAAAAAGGAATAAAGAAGAACGAACGAATGATTTACAGACTGACTGAATAAGTAAATGAATAAAGAAGCTAAGTTAGTCTATGAAAGCCCATAATTTCTTTCACAAAAGATATTGTGCTGAATAATACTGACCTCTGCCCTCTTCCTCCCCCCTCCCTTCCCCTTGTAACCACCCCTTTTCTCACACCACCTACAAAAGATGAATGTTGTATTGGATTTTCAACAAAAGTTCTCTACCCTACAACTTTTTTTTATTTTCACCTGCAGACAGCTGTCCATTCGGAGATCTACCTGGTTATTTCTGGGATACCAACCAGACATGCGCGAAACTCATAGGCACCCACCCTCGGTACTGCTATCTCGAAAATTACTTCAGTCAATGCTGCAGCTCGTGTGCCAAGTACTACAGACCCGTAACAAGTAACTACATGTAACAGCTAGTAATGCGCTTGTAGCTTGTTGCAGTAGCACGGTCTGTGGCTGGGTCACATTACACGCTTAATTTCTCGTTCTCTACGTCATGTACGGCTAAAGGCCTTTCATCTTCTAAACTTTATGGACGTTTATATGTACAGAAGAGATACAACTGTTCATGTAACCCAGCCCTGCTGCACAAAGAAAGACAACAAGAATAAAATGCATAAGCTTTATAAAAATCGAGATAGATGGTCAAGAGAAATAGCAGTCTTTAGTTTTCCTAACCATTGTCTTGTCTAGTTTGAAGAACTAAATTTTAACATTATATATATATATATCTCTTTTAAATATATATATATACCTCTATATATATGTATATCTCTCTATATATATATTGTATGTGTGTGTT
This sequence comes from Lanistes nyassanus, assembly GCA_004794575.1. Lineage (NCBI taxonomy): Eukaryota > Metazoa > Mollusca > Gastropoda > Architaenioglossa > Ampullariidae > Lanistes > Lanistes nyassanus. The sequence continues at coordinate 9,289 of SMGT01006224.1, forward strand.
GTTCAGCATCACAGTGTGATTAAAGTGTTTTAAGGGTTAAAATTAAAAAATTAAGCGAAGGAAAGAGAGAAACAAAGGAAAGAGGAAAGAAGAAAAGAAAGCAGACGGAGGCGGAGTGAACGACAAAAGAAAGAAAAATCATACAGACATAAAGGGTGGAAAGTTGGTAAACCCCAAGATACGCTTAAGGATCTTTTACTAAATGGAAACAGAGATGGGCGATTTTGTTGTGGTAAGTATAGTTTAGCTAGACGGTTCAAAGCAATTCACAACAAACATGACTCATCCAGCTTTGCTTGTCACAGTAAGTTTGTCAAAGTGAAGCAAATTTTTGGCGCTCTGTGGCTAGCTCCGAAAATAGAAACACCTGTTTTTTACTGGAGCAAATTATCTGGAGACCCCACCCCCAAGCCCCATCCCGGCGTCTCGTTCTTATATTGCCGTTATCTTCATCTAACCTCTCTTCCTCAGCGTCATTGTTATCGTCGTCGTTTAAAAAAAAATGATGTGATCTCCCTTCCAGGCTGTGAGTATGGAGACAGAGTGACAGGCTGCGAGAAGTCGTCGTGTCCTTACTACACTGATGACATTCTGTATGTGTGCTGCGGAACCTGCAATTACAGCAGCCCCATCACGGTTACATCAACCACCAGTCGGAATACTCTCTCCCTCACCACCACGACTGCCACTGCTGTCTTCGGGAGCAGTGTCGACACCGCTAACACTGAACCAACGCCATCGACCACCGCCAGCCAGAGTGAACATTCTTTCAGAATGTTTACATCTAGTGCTGCCTCAGAGAAAAACACCACTTCAGTTGTACAGACGACGACAAATGGAACGTCAGTCAGCAGTAAGTGCACTGTGAGGCATCTGAAACATACCTACACAGAAAGTCAACGGTCCGCTCAATTCCGTTACACGCTGAATAGTTCAGTTATGCAAGTCAACAGAATAGCCGACTTATTCCCGTCATGCCAGATATTCTAGAATAATTTCCTTCAATTTACCGTGCACAAAAACTGAATAGCCTATTTTCTCTCTTTATTCGGTAATATAGTTATTCAGTCATCCCAGGAGCGAATAGCTTATTCCAAGTTCGCCGAAACGGCGTTTACAGAGGCAGAAAAAAACCTGCTATTCGGAAATCAATTAAGTACCGTGTACATGCATACGGGGCCAGGAATGATAACGTAAACAATACTAAACAACACTACAATGGATACGTGATAAATGGCACAACAACCAACAGTAAAGCGTCTGCGCGTGCATGTGCATCATGTACTTATGTGTGTGTGTGTGCGTGTGTGTGCGCGTGTGTGTGTGCATGCGTGCGTGCGTGCGTGCGTGTGTGTGTGTGTGTGTTTTGGGCGGGTGGTATATTACTTTTGTACGTTATCACTGATCGTCGTTAGTGCTTGGTGTGGGGGGTGAAACGTGGAGATGAAAATATGAAGGCGATGATGTCTATAGACGGACGGGTGGTCCGTCTGACTGGTCGACGATTAATGTGCAGGCATTTGTGAGGACGACCCATCAAAGAAAATTCAAGGCAAGACCTGCGCTACCCTGGTCGCCACCCAGCCAGCCAAGTGTTACGACAGTCACGTGATCGCTTCCTGCTGCTCCTCCTGCCGAGCGCGCAATACTGGGGTTATAGGTCAGCTGCATCTCATTGCTGTCTTGCGCACTTTCTTTTATCTACTTGTTGCTCTAGGTAAAAGATTGCCTTACTATAAGAGTTATCTGTGTGCTTACTAGCACGGTTCTAAAATCTTCTCGATGTCTGCACTTCACGCTGAGAGACTAAACACACACTTTTGCCAAATTCGATCCTAACTTTTGTTCGGTCACGCCATGGCATTCCTCTCGGTCTAAGATCTCATGTGATTTCACTTAGTTCTACATACGCCAATGTAGTTTATTGTAGCTCATCGAAATCTGTGACGCTTCAGATCAGTTTCTTCTGTTATCTGCCCTCTAGGGTGTGAATATGGAGACAGACAACCAGCTCAATGCAAGTCCTGTACAGCGGGGCTTGAGACGACGTGCTGTCACACATGTGCAAACAACGCCATTGACCACTGGAGACACTCCATTACTTTAGCCCTCGTTGGCTGGGCGTACATCGTCGGCAGGGAACTACAAAGATTTAATACTGAATAGAAGAAACTGGGCTGATGCGCTCCACCTATGTTAGAGGTAGCTAGACAGTGTGTATTTCCCTGTTTGTCGTCTCACTTCACGAGCACAGAAACATGATTGCTCAACACATGGTTGGGATAGTTAAGAGGTGCGAATCATTCCAATATGTCTCTTATGCATTTTATTTCTATTCTTTAAAAACTTTATAAGTTCACGAAATGGTCCTGTTTGCTTTTGTAAATATACGAACATTTATACAAATAAAAAAAAGAAGAGAGGTGAGGATGCAGTCTGACTGTATTACAGAAAATGACGTCCCTTTCCCACCGAAGACCTCGTCGATGGTCTAAAGGTTAAGACCTCCGTTTCCGAAGCGGGAGGTCAAGGCATGGTTCCTGCCCCACCCGAGTCACACCTAAGACAATCTAGTAGCTGCCCTGCCAGACGCCTGGTACTTTAGGAAACAGTAATCGGACGGACTGACCCTGTGGAGAATTGTTTTCCCCACTTGAGTTCCAGGCTTGCATGCGCTTACCGAGCATGAAAAAGCGCAGAATTACTGGAGCCAATCAAAATACAGTCTTACGTAAAATATGCTAATCTCGTGGGGTCACCACTGAAAATCTTGCAGTTTCCTGGAAGATCTTTACTGCCTATACCCCACCCCACCCCTACCCCAACCCCTACCTATCCCTACTCCTAGCCCCCACCCTAACCCCACCCCTTCCCCTTCCCCTAAATCCCCCTCCTCCCGGAACATCCCCCTCTCCCTCCCTCCACCCCCCCCCGCCCCTGGAAAGACCTTCGAAATATAGCTCGCCATTTGATTGGCTCCGCTTGTTACACATCCTAAACAGAGCTCGTCATTTGATTGGCTCCAGTAGTTCTGCGCTTTTACATGGTGGACCACCTCTCATCCTTGCAGACTTATGTTTGAACTTATACATGAAAACAGAAGTCCTACCTAACATCAGAGATATATAGAGAGAGGGATGCGTAGCTCGCTCAGCGCGCGTGCGATGACCCTATCGCGAAGTGCCGACTTTGTCTGGCTCGCTACGAAGTAGCACAGCTTATTTCCGGTTGATTACTTTGTCTTCGGTGATGATGGATGCTGGCATCTTGGACACCATTTTGCAGGTAAAATTTACGATTATTTTGAGGGAAGGTTAATGCTGGTTGACTAAGAGTGTTGAAATATCATTTCAAAATCACTTTTCATGCAAAACATTTATGACATTTCGACTTCTCTTGTCTTTTCAGCTCGGCAAACTTCGTACACAACTGAAAATTAAGAGTTATGTGATGATGGATATTGGATTCGAAACTGGTCTAGTAGTACTAGCAAAGATTATATACTGATTAGTAGTTTATATATAATCTTTGGTATTAATACGACTTTGTTTTGCGGCTGAAAGTGTAACAAACAAAACCTCTAAAATATTGCCTTCTTCCCTTTTTTCAAGATTGTATATTGTATTGCAGGATGTTGCAACAGAGAATCTACTTGATTTGGACTGTCACGCATCTCACGAGGCTGATGGCAAGCTGAAGAGGGCTGTCAATTCAGAAAGATCTCCAGGCCAAGGTGTAAAAGTAAGTGTTTCCCATGATGTAGCTGTTGTGAAAACTGGACTTATTTAGAGCACACAGCTAAAACAAACCGTCAGCCCATTCCTTGAAGATTTTGTGTTGTACATTTTAATGTTG
>SMGT01006226.1:0-13127 GCA_004794575.1 Lanistes nyassanus
CCTGGAATCTATGGTGCAATCTCCTTGACCCACCAGACCCCAACACGTGACAATGTCTGTTGAATGTTAGAGCTCAAAGACTTCAACTGACTGGGACGACCATATTAGGACTGCACAAGTGTAAAGGCATCAAAAAGAACAATTCTCAAATAAACACTGCGAATATACAAATATTAATTGTAACAGAGTAATGGTCTTCCGCAAAATCTCCTAAAGGGAAACTTAGAAGGGCCACATTAAGCCAAATACTAGTTTATTGCCTAACTTATCCTACTGTTCAGAATGCAATTTAACAATATATACTGATACATTTTCATTGTCCATCATTTTTTTTTGTATAAAAGGCTGAAAACTGTGCAGCACATCGCTCGACATTGCAGTTAATTTTGTACAAAACTTTGGCTTAAAAACCAGATTGAAATATAAAACAAAAGCAGCTTTTCAATATACAATAAGCCACATCTATGACTAGATGTCTGTTGAATGTTAGAGCTCAAAGACTTCGACTGACTGGGATGGCCATATTAGGACTGCACAAGTGTAAAAGCATCAAACAGAACAATTCACAAATAAACACTGCGAATATGCAAATATTTCATGGAACATCAGAATAATGGCCGTCCGTAATATCTCCAAAAGGGAAACTTAGAAGGGCCACATTAAGGGGAGGTTCCATGGTGGCAAAAAGTCAATTTTTCATGATTTTACGTGTTTTCGGTTTTTTACAATTGAATGTGTACTACAATCATTTTAGAACAAAGCAGTGATAACCAAATACCCCCCAAATTCAGCAAAAGTAACTTATTTGCTTTTTTTCTATGCAGGGTGTATGCTGTTTTCACAGTAGAACATCTAATTAATTATGCAAGATTTTCCAATAGCGATATTTCCGCTTCAGCTGCACCCACAAACGTGTTTGGTATCAAAATAAACAAGAAAACAAGATCTCCCTCTTTATTTCGAGGTCTAACTAAAAATATTACATGAGTTTTCATTGACTGTTGCAATATCCGGCTGACGCTTTAGCACAATTTCCTGCCTCAGTGCACGTTGTCGACAGAGACGCTGCCATAGATTTCCTGAGCATTTCAAAGCGAAAAATCATGGGTAAACGAAAGCCAAATTCAAGCTATAAACAAAAGAGAAAGTTTCAAGGAAACCAGTGGACATTAGATAGTTCAAGGAAGAAATTCAGAGATGATAATCCAGTTTGCTGTGATAGTGAAGCGAGTAACATGATTTCTTCTGTGGCAAGTCGCGAAGCGTCGTCTGCAACAGCAAGTGGAGTAGGCGTTTCTTCAACTAAAAAGCTAAGTGACTATGTTACTGATTGTGACAAAAACCATAGTGGATCTGCTGCTAAGATGGAGCCAGATGGAACAGAAATAATTTTTCGTCGGTCATTAGATAAGTACAACCTCCGCTATGTCAGGTTTTTAGGAGATGGGGACAGCAAATCTTACTCTGCTGTCAAAAATGCAGACCCTCCAATCTATGAAGGAACAAATATTAAAAAGTTAGTGTTGTGGACATGTACAGAAGCGTATGGGTAGGCAACTAATGAACAGGGTGCAGGAACTGAAAAGTAAAACTTTTGAACACAATGGCAGGCAGGTAAAAGGGATTGGGGGCAGAGGAGGTCTGAGAAAGGCTGCTATTCTCAAAATTCAAGGCCATTATGGTGCAGCCATTAGAAACAACACAGGAAATGTAGTACAGATGAAAAAAGATATTTGGGCAATCTATAAACACACAAATAGACAGCATGAGGACTGCGGCAACTGGTGTCCTTCAAAACATCCACATGGGGGTGATCCTGACAAGAGTTCCTTCCCCAGTAATGTCTGTGAAGCTATTAGACCAGTGTTTGAAACAGTCTCCTCAGAAGATCTTTTGCAGAAATGCACTCATGGTGGTAGCCAAAATACCAATGAAAGTTTCCACAACATGATTTGGCTTTGGTGTCCCAAGACTGTGTTCGCAGGACGCAAACGACTGTGTAGCTGTGGCTGATGCTACCATTGTTCATAATGATGGTGAATGTGGCAGATTCCCTGTTTTTGAAAAGCTATCTATGCCAGTAGGTTACTATACCAGGCAGTGCTTTCAAGAAATTGATAAATCCCTAAACAGAACTACTGAGGTGTCTGTGTTTCATCACCATGCCTGGAAGACAAAGACCTTGACAACTCCCGAAGCTTCTTTCCCTGGTCTCTGTCCCTGCTTCCAGTTAACCAGTGGGAAATTATTTCCTGGAGCCCTGCATTGGTAATTTCAGGGTACAGCTTTCTGGCACTCTCTGCAACAAACATATAAGACATCACTGAGGTGTTCAAAATAGGTAAAGTAGATTACTGCACTTGTGGTAGACTGCAAGCAGCATTTATTACAGTCATGCCGAAATCTGTGTCCCTATGAGTTTACAGTGGTATCAAAGGATAACCTTATTATGAAACTAACTATATGCATCTGGAAAGAGAGCAGAAGGCCCTCCCTCCAATGTTCTAGGATTTTTTCAGATGGTGTATGATATATGTCCATTATCATCATGTTGATGCCAGGTTAGTTTCATTAGGTCTTTTAAAAAATTTCTTCAGTGTTCACTTCTCTCTGCCATGATGGCGCAGAGTACAGATCAAGTGAATGGTTCAATCATTTGACAACTGGACAATTTGAAAAAAACCATGTGCTGAATGGGGTGATAAACTGACCACGATAAAGCTAACAAATTTCTGTTGCTATTGTTGTTCCCCTGCCCCCCTCCCAGGAAATGTTTTTGAGGGGTGGGGAAAGCAGTAATTAAGTTTCTGAAGAACTCTGCTGAAATGAGGGAACTCCCAACAGTTTGTGCCCTTGACGATCGATGGTATAACCTTGATCCCACGGTTACTCTCTTCAGATGACATTAAAATGTTTTATTAAATATTTTTTCTTACTAAGTTATCCTTAGAAATGATCAATGTTTTGAATTAAGACAATTAAAGTATAAAAAATTAACATTTTGTGCGTTCAAATGCCAGGAAGTGCATGAGGCATATGACCGGGATTTTTTATTTTTGCCTCAGACCACATTGTTTCGAGTAGTGCTTTCAATTGCGAATATCTTGACAAAAATGAGTGATTTGCCCTCAGCAGTTAGCATTATTTACGTAATTTAAAAAAAAGGTTTTCAACTAGAAGAGGTGTACCAATGACGTACTGGTACTATATTTTATTTATTTATTTATTTTTTTGCAAATTCACATCAGATCTAACAGATTACTTGGCCAATTTTCCATTTTACATATCAAAGCTTACCATAAATGGATCTGGTCAGAAACTGGAGTTCTTTAAAGCTCCTTTTACCCTTCAGGCCAAAGAAGTTGAACTGCCTGGCCAACTGGTTCGAGACCACAGTTGCCATGATGCGCCGAACACAGTCTTTTTGATCCCTCCCTCCAATTGTAGCTAAATATCGCACCTGGTAATAACAAAATGTCAGCAGGTTAATGATTTCTTCTATGTGAGCGGCATGTTAAAACTATACTGACCAATCTATTACAAGTATCTGCGCCTATACTGATTTAATAATCATAATCTGATCACTATCCTGAGCTAGCTTTCTTGTCACTATGAAACTAACAATTTGGAAGAAACTGTGCTACTTAAAATAAAAACTGCATATAGCATTATATGCTACATTAACGATGCACAAATATTTATAAGAGAATGGAGGGGCAGAGACAGACTCACCATTTGTTGCCGAACATGCTCCTCCCTACTCAGGAGAGCCTCTAGCCTCTCAAGGTCCTCCACGCTCGCTGCTGGGAAAATAAATCCATCTGGCAACGCTGCCTTTTCGCTGCCACTAGAGCTATTTCCCTTCTCCAGGGCTATTAACAGCAGGTCCATTTTTCTGCTATTCGCCTCGACCGCTGCCTTTAGCCCTTCCACCACATTGAACAATCGTTCAAAGTGTGTCACTGAAAAATATATAAAAAAGTCAGGACATAAAACTACAAAATTACATTTACTGTGGACAGTGAAATTATTTTATTGTGGAGGTAAATGGCTATGATTCTTAGAAACAGTAAGCTTCGTTTCAAATCATCCCTTCGACATAAGATATTAGTACAATAATTATGCATCAAATGAAAACAAAATATTTTAACTGGATTGTTTTGGTTTTAACACATCAGAATACTAAAAAAAAATTAGATAAGCTTCCACATACCATCTTGATTCCTGCTTCCTGTGCTCAGTGACTGACGTGGTGAAGGTGGAGGTGGGGGTGGAGGCAGAATGTTTCTGACTGTCATGCGACCAGCACTTGTGGAAGGTGACGGAGGCAAAGGCAAAATAAATGATTGCCTGGCTGTTGCTTCCAACCCAGTCTGAGAGGATGGAACAGACTTAGAATTTTGCCATCCTTCAGTCGCCTGAGGCTTGGCAACCAAGTCCTCTTCGTCTGTGTCAGAGCTGAGGCTGGTATCATTGCCATAGTTATTGCTAACTCTTGGTGATGACTGTCTCCGCCTCTGTACAGGACTCCTGTAAAAAAATGTAGTTACTATTTGCTTAGCTTTTATATTGTCAATCGCATTCACTATTTTATATATGTACCAATGTAAGTGCTAATAATCTTTATTATTGTTTCAACCGATCCAAATGTTAGAACATTATGAAAATGGCTATCAGTCTTTAGGAAGAGATTATAAAATGTGACAGTCATAAATGACATTGATAATCACAAAGGATTTGCCCAGAGCAAAATCTCTCAAATGTACTGGTCTGTGGTCAACTCGGTAATGCAATATAAGCAGACTAACCATTATTACCACTGTTAAAGTAGGGCACGCTGTACCTTCTTAAGCAATATATATCACCACATCCGAAAGAAAATAGTGTAAAATGTCAAATTGCCCAAAATGGCTGAAATGAAAACTTATAATGGCTCGTGGTGACTGGAGTTCTCAAACTCCACCTAGAATACCTATCAATGAATGAATCGACTGACTAGTGCAGTCATACTTTTTTCCAGCACAGTTTTCTAAGTCATGAAACAGGATAATGTGAAAATATTTAAAAAAGCTAGGGGGCTCTGGAGACATGCTTCCCTATAAAAATTAAACAAAATTCATGACATTTAAACTGATTTGGGACAGGAATTGAATAAATCTTTAAGAAAAATTTTAACTACTTTCTTGGCAGATTTTTTTTAACGGGAAGGCGATATAATTTTGGCCGAAACCATGTCATCCTTTAAAATCAAGTTTTTGAAATTAAATAACAAACCATATCTCCTTTGTGTTCCTCTTCCTTTTTGTCTGGCCCCTTTCTGTGGCATTGTCGTCACTGGTCAATGACGGATCCGAGAAGTCTAAGGCCTTCTTTTCCAGCCTTTTTAGCCGTTCGATGTCGTCTGTAAACAAATGCAATCATCATGCGAAATATTTAAGAACATATTCTGTTTGCAAAACTTAAAAAAGATGTATATAGTATCTGCAGTGAAATTTTCAGGGCTGTTTAACAATACAAGGATTGCCACAGTTCCATTCCTTTATTCGGTCTTCATCCAGCTGCCAGCGTGTGCAAGGGGATTTATTATCATCCTGAATTTTTAAACAAATGTTTAGCATAATGGCATTAGAACATTGATCAAATTTTGCGCAATGATTTTTCTGGAATTATCTAAAGGCAAGGAACCCCTGAAAGACCACAGTGTACAAACTCAAGAGTTCTCACAATAGAACAGCTAAATTCTTTCCAAAATGTGGATGTGTTGGATTGCGTTTTAAGGCCAGAACTGAATTAAAATCGGAGACTACTACATTGACAAGCTGTAGAAGGATGGGAAACCCCAAGAAAAAAGTTTTAATAAAATCCTGCAACATATTTAACAAAGGAATTCCATAGACATATTCTACTCACATCCTGACTGCAATATTTTGATCTCATACTGAGGCCACCAATCTTCTGGTTCTACTGCCCTCTGAACCCATGACGAATCGCCATGATTTGGCCAGTAGCAGTGGCAGGAGTCGCCTGGTAAAACCCAGCATCCTGGGATAATGGCGACCTCTCTTTTGTCATCATCAACAAATTCCACAAGATGGAATAGGCTCATCTGGACAGATACAATTACAAGCAGCCAGTACGAGTACGCATATGTCTTAAACTTAAAGGTTCAATGACAGTTAGGTGTCACCTAAGAATGGCTAGGTTTAGCTTATTACAAAATACTAATTCTAAACTTCTGAGCAAATGACTATCACATGTTGCAACCTACACACCTTTGAACATGGGCATTTTCACCTGGTGCCACAACAGGTCAGTTCAAATCAGCACCCAGTGAGCATCCCAGGCAGTGGTTAACATTCTTTGATGGAATCTAATTATTGCAACCTTGCATTACCAACTTTGCCCTGATTTGTAGCCCATGCTCATACTTTCTGATTAATAAAATTAAGTCAACACTCAGCTATGTTTCTTACTGAGTAATAAATAGTTACAGATTTTGAGGCACTCATGTTTTTACAATTCTGATTCTATATAAGTTAGATTGAAACAAGAGAAACTAGACTATTTGCAGCTAAGTTTCAAGTAGTATCTTATACCTGTTTACCTCATGTATTTTGTCCTGATGAATGAGGTTAATTAGTCCCGCAATGTCAATTTTGTCTCCATCTCTTTTAACTTGACTTGATTCTTATTACTCCAAGCTGCGGCCACTCATTTTATTTTTAAGTTACATAAGACTGTTGATCATAGAAAAGGGTATGTGTAAATAATTGTGTTTACGTGCACTTTCCTAATTACTACTTATGGTGATCCAAGAATTTATTTACATTTCTGTACTTTCATTAATATTCTGTGTGAATACCATGGTGTTCATGTTGGTTAAGGCCAATCATCCAATGTACTTACGAGTATATCAGTTTATTTAAAGAAACAAAACTATTCTTAAAATGCGCTTTTACTTAAGCCGTTAAGGTGAACATTAGCTCAGAGTCCACATTAGCAGTTCAAAGAGTAAATATTCTTATCCATTCTGAGGTGTTACTAAAAACGCAGTTGTCTTTGATTTGTTTTATAGTGTGACAGGGAGCGACATTGGTGCTGTAGAAACCAAGAACGCATGTGTAAATGCTCAACTGCAAGAGTGGACTATTTGCGTGTTGTGAAAATCATAAGAATCCCAAATGACTGGATCACCCTTGAATTGATATAGCTATCATTGAGAATCTCCATACAGTTATGCCTAGGGGTTTGGTTGGGTTTTGGTTAAAGTCCTGCCGCAAACTGGGTGTTTATCAGGGCGGTGGACTATAGTATATAGGTATGGGGTTCTATTACTAAACTATGCACTGAAAGAACCACCAGACTGATAGCTGCAGTAAGATGGCCAGTGCGGACAGGCAGTTTAATGTATGGGGAGGGAGATGGTCAAATTAAGTCTGCACAATGTGCAGTAAACAATCCCTGGTCACACCAGGACCTGAACCAGCAAACTTCCACCTGCTTTTTGCAGCTCTATTAACTAAGCTGTGCAGTCACCCTAACTTAACGCCTAGTGGAACAAGGACAAACTTCCTTTTGTATGGAAACAAGCAGTATTTCTTTTCTATATCACATGTTGCTTTAGTCTCCAACCTGCCTGAAAGATCAGAGGCCTTGAATATTCCTAAGGCTGACGAATTTAGTGGAATGTTGAAGAAGTCTGAAATTTTCATAAAGCGCTCTAGAACAAGAAGAACTGATGCACCTTCTGAAGTTATAATGTTTCGAATCAGATAGAAAGAATTATTTATTTTCACACAGTTATTATTTTCTGATGTAGAAAAAAACAAGCCATGGTGATAAATTTGTCTGAACTGATGGCTGCAGTTACAATCCATAGGAACTGGCCCATCCATGTGCTCTTTTTTAAGATGGTTGTTGACATTAGCTTGTTTAGTGTTTGTAACTGAAAGGCCTAGATGAAGCCTCTCTGATAACCTTTTAATGACTTGTTGCAATGGGCAATGAGGCTTGCGAATAACCCTCTTTAACTGACCTAAAAAGTTCTCAAAAGGAAAAGCGGAAAAAGAATCCAGAGGGCCAAACTTTTTTACATCATCTGCAATGTGAGACAGTCCATGGACATTATACACCAAAAAGCCTTTGCCATATAAATCCCCAGCTTGCTGAATGAAAATGCACAGAAGCTGATGTGCATAATCAGCATGTGTCACACACAATTCAGGGCTAGCAAGACAAAACACACCCACAAACAGCAAGAGAAAGTGCTGATACTGAACACGAGAGAGTTGTCCTTTCAAAACCACAATGCCGCTAAACAGCAAGAACTGTCGAAATTCTGTAGCTTTCCAAAGATCAACCTCAACCAAAGAGCGGCACTTACGTGAGAACTCACGAGGAATATAGTCCTTAAGATGTAAAAGATTGTCAGATATTTTCTGAACAGAGTGATGAGCTAGTCTAATTCCTGCACTGATGGGGCTCTTAGTCCAAAACCACAGAAGTCTTCTCACAACACCTAAACACACTAAATGCATGTAATCTAAAGGGAACTGTGAAATCATACCCAGAGACAGAGATTTCAGAGGAGAATTTCCTATCTTGTGGTTTGCATTACTGATCTCATCAAATGCAACATCTGTTCTTGGGGGACAGTTTACCTCTGGAAAAATTATCTTGCCATCCCACACTCCTTTTTGCATACATTTATCACACCCAAAGTATCCTGAATGTTTCTTAACCTGTTTAATAAATGCCCTTGCTGGCGCATCACAAATAAAACATGAGATTTCCACCTTAATAGGCTGCAGAATGCCTTGTATGTTTGTTGCTCCTTCCTGTAATGTAAGCTGCTCATCAACAAAATCCCTCAGGTATTGTGTAACATCTGCTGGTTTGTGATCACCACAATACAGGCCTATTACAAAGGGGTCCGTTTCAACTGGACTACAAACTCTACCAAGAATAGGCCAGAACTGTTTGCTTGAAGAATGAAAAAGAGGTAAACCATCTACATTCACTTGCAGCAGAACTGTTTGGAGGCTACTCTTGTCTGACTGAAATGAAAAATACTCTGACAGAATTTTACATTTTGACAAGGATTCTTTAATGCCAAAATGAAAATAAAAACCACCTTGGATAGATTTCAAAGTGACTTTCTGAGGAGTTTTCAAAAGGGTTCTGGAGTCTTTTGGTAGAGATGGATGGAATACTCTCAAAATATTTAACAGCTCTGAAACAGCTACAGCTGGTATGTTGAACTTCACTGCCCATAGCCCAAGTTCAAATGGCAAACTACTGTTTTCCTCAGTTTTTTATCCATAAGTTCTTCTAGTCCATCTGACTCTGATTCAGTGCCCATTACTGTCTCATCAAGAAACTCTGATTCTATGAGAAACTGATTCCATTCAACGTTCCGGCTATTACTATCAGTGTTTGTCAGATGGTCAATAGGCATAGCCTCAGTCAACTTGCCTGAAGCTGAGGAACAGTTAGTTTTAAAGATAATGGGCTCACACATGGAGCTCTCAATCTCATTAGTGGAATATGTCTCATTGCTTTCTAACTCTAAGTCTATCAAGCTGTACTCCGGCCTTTCTAAATCTTGAGGTAATTGCTCATGGCCTGTGGAACACCATCTGTCCGCACACTGCATGTGTTCATTTACATTTTTTCTAATTTTTCGTCTTTTCCACTGATAATCTGCATTCAAATTCATGGTAAATAATGAACAGAAATACGTACCTTCAAATGTTTTCCAAAATGTCGACGATCGAAGGACGGATGGCAAGAAGTGTGAAGCAGTGAATGGAGCTGCTCGTAATGCGCTTGCTAATCGTCTGAACGTGACTGGACCGTACAAATTGCGCGCGCCTAATTATATATGTACGGTACCGTTCATTACAACGGGACTCGCAGTTTCGCATTTAACAATTACTCCCGGGTCATTTCAAGCGTCAAAACATTATTCTAACAAGACAAACACGTATGAACTAGTACTTTAATAATATATTTCTTTTGTCAGTCGATACGAAACTGCAGTCGGCTTGTCTCCGCCTTGCGAGTCCGCTGCACTGGGTCAAAGTTGACGCACGCACGCGGGGCTAACGTTTCATTTGCATATCGGGCGAACCTCCGTAGGCCACTTACACACTTGAAGTGGGAAGCGCATGTCGGACTGATCTCCAGACCACATGCGCTAAGCCACCCCTACGTGCAGATCGGCAACCTATGTCGGGCCGACACAAATCCCATATACTTTGCTGTCTGGGACCTTGCCTTCTTGACCATAAAAGCATCATAAGTCTCTTCTATTATCAAAAAGCTGCCTGACCATAGACCCCAAAACGTGACACATTCTTTGGTTATAAATTTTCGAAATAAATTAAATTACTATTAAGGATGATTTTGTGAATCATTACCTTAAAGATTAAAATAAAGCGAAAAGTGTTTCAACGTAGTACACACACACACACACAACCAAGCGCGCGCATGCATGCACCCACGCGCCGGTGCACGCACACGCACAGGCGCACGCACACACGCATGCATACGCATATGCACACAGACACACACACGGACGAACGTACTCACACACGATGTTTACTATGCCAGCAGCAAATTTTGATTTTTTCCAGTAAAAAATGAATTAATATTCGTCCAGTCTATTCCCCACAACAGAAATGTCAAAATATTAATATAAAAGTTATTAACAGCTTGATTAGGATGATTGCAGAAACATGGTCACATACGTGGACCTTTAGTAATATCTTTTATTGAGTATAACGAAATTATTCAAAAGTTAATAGGGCATGAGAGATACGAACACAAACATTCATCAATTCGTTGTGTGGATTAGATTTCAGTCCTAACGTGTACTGATAATTCAGAGAAGGCAGTTCCGATTCCGAGACACTCGTGTTTATCACAGCCAGGCAGAAGACGACATTCGGAGGGTTCCGTACGCAGTGAGAAGCGCAATGCCAAAGACAGTGTGGATGCTGATGGACAGAGTCACGCAGCCGGAGCTGTCACCAGTGTCATGAGCGCTGAAATCTGAAAGAACACAGAGAAAAAATCTTTTTTTTTTTTAACCAGACCACTTCATTGTATGGACAACATGCCTGCATAGGGCTAGGACAACATGCCTGTATAGGGCTAGGACAACATGCCTGCATAGGGCCAGGACAACATGCCTGCATAGGGCTAGGACAACATGCCTGCATAGGGCTAGGCTCCTCGAAGAACGGTGCATGTTTGTTTGGTGAAAAAAAAACTTTACGAAAATGTTCATATTCAGCCCTCCATATCGTTTCGTGCCAGTTAAATTTTGTTGAAACTGAATGTGTAATGTAATTTTATTCTTTCCCGGGTCCTAAAAAAAACCCCACATGCAAAGGTAAAAGGAATTACTGTGTGATTTCTGTTGTTTGTTTGCTTGTTTGTACGATTGGTTGTTTTACCTATAATTTCCAACAATTCTTGCAGTTAAAAAAGGACAATAGTTTAATGCCAAGTTGTTTACTTGTTGTTATCTAGCCACTAGGAACTAATATCGTATCAGTGGACGTAAAAATGTAATACTAACCACAAGCCATGCCGTTCTCTGCCAGACTAGTATTTAAAGCACTGATATATGGTCGCAGATATGCGTAGCAATGGGAGTAAAGACAGTCAAGGTAATCCATCGATGATCTGCAACAACATTTTGATGTTTATATATATATATATGTTTAATTTGTTTCTCTTGTCTTGTCTCTCAAAGTTTAGCTAGGAAGTGACCATTCAAATTATGTTTAGATGTCTGTTTCTCTTAATCTCATATTTTAGCTAGGAAGTGACCATTCAAATTATGTTTAGATGTCTGTTTCTCTTAATCTCATATTTTAGCTAAGAAGTGACCATTCAAATGACATTTAGATGTTTGTTTCTTTTAATCTCATATTTTAGCTAGGAAGTGGCCATTCAAATGATGTTTAGATGTCTGTTTCTCTTAATCTCATATTTTAGCTAAGAAGTGACCATTCAAATGACATTTAGATGTTTGTTTCACTTAATCTCATATTTTAGCTAGGAACGGACCATTCAAACGACATTTAGATGTTTGTTTCACTTAATCTCATATTTTAGCTAGGAACGGACCATTCAAACCTAGTTTATGTAGGAAGAGTCCATGAGCGTAAAAGCCGCTACGAACGTTCATGCAAGCCTGCTCTGGAATTTTGATAGAGCAAGTTCTTGCATAAGCCCACTAGATTTTTAAACTGACTTCTCCACACTGTGCGCACTACAGTAGACTATTTTTTAGTGTTTATGAGAGAACATTAGGAAACATTAATGTTGATTGTAATTGGTAATAAATAGTAATGAACATCATTGCAACAACGTTCTGGTTGTCCTATATTACTGTGTCAGTTGAACAGCGCAAAACACACACACACACACACACACACACAAAATTCTGCACTGTACACTTTCAAGAACAGATGAAAAAAATGCACCATTGAATGATTTCTGTTGACAAACTTCTATTCATTGTCTCAAACTGCTGTCGCGCACTCCTATCTCTCCCCAAATCCACCATCTCTCACTCTTGTTTGTCTCTTGCACACCTGCGTGTTCGCTGATGTGTTTAAAGCAATGTGTACAGAACGATCTGCCCATCTGCGTCCTTTTCAACTACGAGTATAATATTCTTTCCTAAAGCAGTTTTTGCACAAGTCCCGTGACAATGATGGACACTGATATGTCTGTATGCATCACTTATTACGACCTTAATTTGACCTATCTGACTACCGCTTCATGGAAATTATAAAGACGAACGCCTTAACGAAAACATGTAAGTAAAGAAAAAAGTAAGAAAATAAACAGTAGTCATGAAACGACCACATTTTATAAGCGATTTTGTAAAATTATTTGTTAGGCAACGTACCCGCAGACCGCGTCTTGATCATCGACCCCTCTAATAGCATTGTGGTAACGATTGTGACAATCAGTTCCACAGTCGCAGTTTGACAGTTTCACGGCGAATGCTGCAGCAGATAGGAAGGGTTTGTAAAAGAAAAAAATCGTGTTTCAGGACATTGTCGCCTGTTTATCTGAAAACATAAATGTAGCTTGAATTTCAA
>SMGT01006231.1:2286-13064 GCA_004794575.1 Lanistes nyassanus
CCCCCCCGCACTCAGCCACCCATGTGCAGACACAGCATACCCCAAACTATTCAATGTCCGCTAAGGTCACCCAGAGCACAGTTGCCAATCACAGGCACTCGTGCAGACCACCCGAAGTTGATTTAGGTAAGATATATAAGCCCTGGTGGGACCAGACAAAGGGGATTGTAGTAGATTAGAGTAGAAGCTTATTTTCGTCGTCGTGTTAACCGTCAACCCATGGAACACGATAATGATTAATAAAACCTTCTTAAGACGTGACAATGTGCTGACGTGCGCCCCCTGCCGGGTTACACAATGATGTTAATTACATGCAGGTCTTTAACACATAGGCCTTTAATTTGGAACTTCGCTCGTGCTGACACATGTGATTATACCAATAACTTCGTGAAATGGACAGATTTTACTCAAGAAAGTTTTAAAAATAGGTCATACCGCATGTAACAATTTGTGTCAGATTAGCTGTTTGTGTTTGTCTTTTGGTCCTTGTAGCTTTCCAAAGGCCAGAGATGCCTCTTAACCCCTCGAACCCAATGACGTCATCTCAAGACATGGACACGGTTATTTTGTTAACATTTGCACAAGACAGGCGGGTGGAACCTTACTTTAAGATGGTTTATCCATGTTCTTAAATGGCGGAGACATTGTTTCATTGGAGACAAGATATAGACTCCAGTAAGTCTGTAAGCGCTTCCACCTGGCCTACTTGTAACAGACAGTCTACAGTCTTCCACAACTATGCAGAACCATGTAACTGGCCAATAAATTTATAAAAAGATAACAAGGAAAAGACAAGGATGAGTAACACGGTTTTCTGATCATTTCTTAAGAAAGAAATGTATTGTGCTTTGTCTAATTTCTGGCATTTCTCTAATGCTTTTGTCGTTTTATTATAAGAAAAGGCTTGCAGATAAGATGCATTGCGTTCTTTAGAGTTCTGATTCTGTCTTCTAACAGGAATAGAACAATGTTCTTATCAAATGACAACCGGTTGTGACGACTCCCACACCAGTGAACAAGATTGTAGAAAAGGTAATAAAATGTGATGCACTAGAAAAGCGAAAGTGGCGCGAAATGGCTATAACAGATATTTAAACGCCTGTCAACAGAGGATGAAAGAAGGTGCTCGTTGGATATAACGATATTAACGATATAACGTAAAGATATAACATGCACTTTTTCGCCATTATTTATCAAATGTTTGTTTGTGCGAAACTTTCTGCCTGTTCTGACTGAGTTTTGTGTGTGCTCGCTTTTGCGTGTTCATGCGAGTGCGTGTGTGAGTGAGTGAGAGAGAGAGTGTGTGCGTGTCAGATTGTCATTTCTATCACAGCAAACGCCTGTTTGCTTCCAGTTAGTGTTGCTATGAACTTTAGGTTGAACTGAACCTTTGTTAAGTAACATAACAGTTGATCAGTCGCCTTTGTCTTGGTTTTAACGGAAATTTTAACGCACAGTTGATTGGCTTTGCATTTTCTCCCCCCTCCCTCCACAAACACACCACCACCACTGAATCCCTCCTCCACTCATATAACGACGATAACTATTGGTTGTACAGTTTCCAGTTCGTTGTAATAAACTGAAACAAACTTGAAATTAAGATTTAGAATTATCTCTTTTCACGTAAAGATTCTGTCACTCTGAAACAACTCTTAATAGAAAGAAAAGAAGAAAAACCTAAATCTAAAGTTTGAAATAAGCTGAATAGTGCTATACATTAAGTGAGCTGCTAAATAGTGCCTAATAATAATAATAATAATAATAATAATTATTATTATTATTGAAGTAAAAATAATGTCAGATGTACAACAACTGGATAAAGATTGTCATTTGATAAGTAATCTGTTAAAAGTACAATGGCCAATAGTGTCAAACCTTTATGATTGCGAACGTGTAATTTTACTTGTTAAAGTGAACGTGGCTCTTGGAAAAGTGGCAACAATGAGTTCTGAGTACAATGGTGGCGACGGACAAGCTGGGCCTGCCTGTCTGGCTGTTAACGGGGACAGAAGCCATAGGTTTGTGACCATGAAATTCAGCAGTACACCGCGCTGTGTCCACACCGGTGAGAAGGATCAAACAAATCCTTTTTGGGAAGTGGATCTCAATGGAACATTTACTGTATCTGAAATCGTTATCTACAACAGAAATAATAGTAAGTAAATCTGAAACGTTGGTGATTCAGCAGTTCTAGTTGTTTTTATAGAATAATCTTTTTTCAGTAACAGTCCGCGCTTGCCGTTTGTATAAGCAGACGTTGTACTCTCTTGATGTCACCGATCATACAGAGCATGCAAAGAAAGGCTAACGCTGGATATGGTAATGAACCCCCCCCCCAGAAACACGCATACAAACACACATCATATGAACCTATACATCACGCGTATATTATACATACAGCAAGCATATATTATCTACACCTCATGCATATATTATACACACTTCATGCAGATATATATATATCATGCACATATCAAACAGATCATGGCTATATTATACATGCATCAAACATATACCATGCTTACATTATCCATATATCATACGGCATGCATATATTATACATACATCATGCATAATTATATCATAAATCATGCATCCATTATACATCATGCATATATTACACACACATCATGCATAATTATATCATAAATCATGCGTATCATACATGATATTATACATACATCATGCATAATTTATCATAAATCATGCATATATTATGCATGATATTATACATACATTATGCATAATCATATAAATCACGCATATATCATACATCATGCATATATTATACATACATCATGCGTAATTATATCATAAATCATGCATGTATATCATACAGCATGCATATATTATACATACATCATGCATATATTATACATAACGACGCGTGTGATCACGATTACGACAGGTGGTTTGAATAATATCAGCGAAGTACTATTTTTTTCAGACATGGACTTCTTCAAGAAAGCTATAATTACAGTGGACAAAAAACGGTGTTACTCGTTTCGCGATAATGACAACGGGTTAATCATAAATGTGACGTGCGACCAGCCACAGAGAGGGCAAAAGGTCAAAGTGGGCAAGGAATATGGAATGCTCAACTTTTGTGAATTTGAAGTGTGGGGTGAGTTTACACTGTGATGATGTCTTCATTCAGTCGGATTCCAGTGTGTGCGTGGGTGCATGCGTCCTTGCACGTGCGTATGTGTATTTGTGTGTCAGTGGGTTAGTATATTTTGTGTGTTATCTCTAGCTTTGCTAAAGAAGAAAAAAATGAAAGGATGGACAAAATCAAAGAACACAGAACTTTTACAAAAAATTTTTAAAATCAAACTACAGGTTCAAACAGTTACATTGATTCTAACATAGGCATGTGTACGCATGGGTGTGTGCATTTATATATATACGCCAACACATGTTTGAGCGTTAATGTTTACACGTGTACACGTGCGTGGCTGCGTGGTGGTAAGCGAGCATGTGTTTTATTGTAATCAAGACAAGAAATATACCTTGTGGGGGAGGGAGTGTGGTATAAAAACCATAAGGCAGGACAGATCGACGGACAAATGCTCACAGAAATCGAGGAAAAGGTATAATAAGGAGCAGGTTCGGACAGACAGACAGACAGACAGACAGACAGACAGACAGACAGACAGACAGACAGACAGACAGACAGACAGACAGACAGACAGACAGACACGCAATGACTGACCATCACTAGAATTTCTTGCTTTTTGCTACTTGAATGGATGTGATGCTTTATCCTGCAGTATCTAATTCTTACTAAAACGAAAGCTATTAATTTCAGTGTGTCGGGCGGGACTGTATGGACCATCATGTGTTCACAGCTGTAGTGGACACTGTACGAACAACGAGACTTGTGACAACTACAATGGAACGTGTCACACAGGTAGGTTTTGACGGCCACAACCCGAGTTTCATTAAACTTGAATGACAGCTAAACACACCCTTTAAAATGCGGTCAGTAACAATTTAACGTAGATATTAGGAAACACTAAAATAAAATTCTGTTTTCTTAATTTTACTGAGATGACAAAAGTACATCAGTAGAAGAACACAGGAAATACTACATCATGCAATCAGGTACACACATGGTGTGCATCTGTGCATTTTAAAAAGCCTACGCAGCATCTCTCTCTCTCATATGTGTGTGTGTGTGAGTGTCTGTGTGCGTGTGTGTGTGCGTGTGTTTTCGTGTGTGTGTGTGTGTGCGCGCGCGCTTGTCTCTCCGTCTTTTTATGTGATCGTTTTTGCTCTCGTTTTTTCTTTTCTTTTCTTTCGCTTTTTTTAGCTCTGTGTTGATACGAAAACACACATTTTTGCCTAAAGGCTGTGCAGATGGTTACCAGGGTAACAGCTGTAATGAGATCTGCCAAACTGGAAAATACGGGCGTGACTGCAAGCAGCCCTGCGGCAAGTGTAGAGTGCCCGACAGGTCGTCATGTAATCATGTGACAGGACTGTGTCAAGGTGGATGTACAGCAGGATATATGCCTCCACTTTGCAACACAGGTACGTCATACACTATATAACAATCTTATTAAAACTGGAAAATACATATACATACGGAGTACAGCCGTTTCGTCCAATTTCGATTTCGCCCTCCGACCAGTTCGCTCATGGGGTCGGTCCTTTCGCCCACTCGCTTGTCAGTTCGCCCACTCGCGTAAGTTAGTTCGCCAACCACGATGTGCGCACAGCCAAGTCAATCAGTTTGCACAAGACGTTTTGTTAACCTTACTACAGATCTAGATGCTCTGTCAAGTCCTCTTTGCCCAGGCATTGTGGAATCTAAACTACATTTTATGTTTTGGTGTCCAAAGTAAAATGACTTGAGAGACAAGCTTATCCCCAGCAAATATACTGTTTCAATCACCGGTTGGTTTGGGTATGCTACTGGCTAGTAGTAACAAGTATATAATTACGAATGTTGCTAACTTTATTTACAAAAATTTCATGGCGCAACGTGTAAGGCACTCTAGAATTGTATCTAACTGTAAGAATGGTTATGTATGTTATTTCTTAATGTATGTTGCTCGCTATTTGAATGTAAATGTTTACGCGTGTCCGGCGACGCCCCGGCAAGGTGGATGTTGCAGACCCTAGAGAGGTTGTTCTGACGGCGATCAGAGTTCGCAATCGGTCACAATTTGTGTAAGAGGTGATACTTGATTGCGTTTTCTCTCGCTATCAGTATTTGCATCAATCGAGAGATTTGATTACATGTTTCTCTCGCTGTCGGCCTCTGTATAAAACAGCGAGTTTACACCCCACCATAACAAGCAGCTTTGAAACCAGACCCCCTCCAACCACACCCCACCCCCAACCGATAATACCTGGTTGACCAAACAAAGAAACTTCGGGGTAGCTTTGGAGCGAATTAGGCTGACAAGTTGTTGGCTTTTCATCGTTTATATGGTTTGCTACGTCACAATAAAGTGACTGTCAGCTAACCACTTTCGCTTTCTCTCTCTCACAGGATTCCCTACGGCCACCAAGTCTGAGTATATCTTAGGAAGTAGTCGACTATCACGGGAGGTATGGGAGGGGGAATGAGCGAATCGACTTATATAACAGTGCCACTGAAGGCCTAGCTCGTGCCCCCCATATAGACGGGGCCTTTCAGCCTTTTAATAAAAATTCACCACCCTTGTTCCCCCCCCCCAAAAAAAGAAAAGTTTTTTAAACTTGGTTGCAAACATCAATAAACAAAGCAAAATCATTTCTTACTTTGTTTCTTGGACCTTGTTCCGTAATTTATAAATTCTTTGATGGAAACACAACCGAAGTCGAAGTAAAGCAAAAAGTCCTTGCGATTCATCACACAGTCTGTTAGACGCTCTTTATACCACGTGCTCGCTCGTTTCTATTTTCGTAATCACTCTCTTGGGTCTTTCAGGCACAAATCCTCTTGTCTTCATCCACTTTATCAAAGAAAATTTCAAAACAATATCATTTTCCTCATCAGAGTGCAAGTTGAAGAGTAAATCTAGCATTTCTTAAGTGACAGGGATACCCAGGTCACAGTCATTTTTCACTCGATTGTATTTGTGGTCGGAAACTGGTCTAAATACAATATAAGGGAAGCAGCTGACGGAGAAATGATTCAGGTTTCGAATGTAAGAGTTCTTTGCTTTGGACTATTAGCCATACTCTTCAAACAGTTCGTCTGAAATTTCGGACAGGTGCTGTGGACCGCTGCTGATGCTATGCCTGTGCCACCCTTGAAACACGCGGCGTACGGGTGACTGGTTGGGCGAGTGGGTGGCTTGGTTGGGCGTAGAGAAAATGGGGAAACGATCGGCCCCCATCCAACACATACATATATTATTAGGATAGACTATGTTTGTACGTGATCATATGCAATGCTGTATTGATATATTCCACGATTTAGTTATGGAGAGAAAGAGAGAGAAATAGATGGTGTGTATGAGTGAGATAAGATTTTCATTGTAAGAGACTGATTTGAAATATATATTTTAAAAACACAGTTATTCCTTAGTTGGAAGTCTTTTTATTCCTTTCTACAAGTACTGCAGGTAAGAATCAGCTGGTTTCTTGTGAATTAAATTTAAAACAAGGGAGATGGACCAAGCTAAAAAAGGACAAAGACGAAGACAATCTACATGTTTCGGGGCACTACCCCTTCATCAGGACGACACAAAACGACGAAAAAACGAAAAAGAAAAAGAAAAAGACTTATCTGCGGTAGATGTGGCGCGTGGGCTGCATGGCAGGAGAATGACCCTGGGACAGTGAGTAAGAGGGGTTAAAGAGGGGTAGCCAATCGCAAGGTGGGTAGGAAAGGGTTGAGAAGGGTGGGGGTGGACAGTGGGCAGAGAGAGAGAGAGAGAGAGGAAAAAAACAGCACGGGTGAGGGGGCGTCGGTGTGCGAGAGAGAGAGAGAGAGAGAGTGTGGGAGGGAGGTGAGTGAAAAAGTAAGAGAGAGAGACGGAGGGTTGAGGGGGTTAAGGGAAAGGAGGGGGAGGGTCAGTGTTTAAGGTTGAGTCCTGTGGGTGCCTTGGTGCCAGCACGTAGGATCCTCCTCTCCAGCTGGCACCTGTTGTCTAAGTCTGAACCCCACCTCT
This sequence comes from Lanistes nyassanus, assembly GCA_004794575.1. Taxonomy (NCBI): domain Eukaryota; kingdom Metazoa; phylum Mollusca; class Gastropoda; order Architaenioglossa; family Ampullariidae; genus Lanistes; species Lanistes nyassanus. Next base: position 9,396 of record SMGT01006231.1, read on the forward strand.
TCAAAAAAAAAAAAAACCTCCTAACGTCTCGGCGGGATAAGAACCTGCGAGATCTTCTAGTACACTCTAAACTCAAACCGACCACCCCCCTCCCCTTTCCTGCGGTTCCACCCCGTGCAATGTCCCCCGCTGCCACACTTGCCCCTACCTGAATACTGCCACAACACTCCACACACCCAATACCACTTTTGTCACCGAACGCAAATTCACCTGCACCAACTGCAACATCGTCTACGCCATCACATGCACCCTCTGTCCCACCCTGTTCTACATCGGGGAGACAGAACGCACACTCAACACCCGCTTCACAGAACATCTAGCTGACACTAAACACTGCAGAAACACACCAGTTGCACGTCACTTCAGTACACCCCCACACAGCCAACAACATGAGGGTCTGTGGTATCTGGAGAATGAAGGGCGATTCCATTGACCGTAAGAATATGGAGTCCTACTTCATTACCCATTTCGGTACCATGGCACCCACTGGACTCAACCTAAAACACTGACCCTCCCCCTCCTTTCCCTTACCCCCTCACCCCTCCGTCTCTCTCTTACTTTTTCACTCACCTCCCTCCCACTCTCTCTCTCTCTCTCTCTCTCTCTCTCGCACACCGACGCCCCCTCACCCCCGCCTACTCTCCACCCCCACCCTTCTCTACCCTTTCCTACCCACCTTGCGATTGGCTGTCCCTCTTTAACCCCTCTTACTCACTGTCCCAGGGTCATTCTCCTGCCTTGCAGCACACGCGCCACATCTACTGCAGCTAGGTCTTTTTCTTTCTCTTTTTCGTTTTTTCGTCGTTTTTGTGTCGTCCTGATGAAGGGGTAGTGCCCCGAAACATGTAGATTGTCTTCGTCTTTGTCCCTTTCTAGCTTGGTCCATCTCCCTTGTTTTAAATTTAATTTGGACTTTCCTCCAAGCGGCAGTCACTTGTTTTTCATCTGGTTTCTTGTGGTTACGCTTAGGACACGATGCAGAGCGGGTAATCTTAGTGAGATCTCCAAATTGCTTACTAAGTTTACTGCTAGTAGCCTACTTCCAGCTTTGTCTCAACTACTTAGATCTACCTCAAGTTAAGACTAGACCTACTGTTGTACTAAACTTCACAAATAAAGACTACTGCTGTATTAAATTTTACAATGTTTGTCTACTTTTGTTTTGTATTAAAATTTAATAAAAGTCAAGACTAATGTGGAACTAAAATTTGCTCAAGAAATTTAAAGCATTCGTGTCACCATTTATTGTTTAGTGTGCACCAACTCGACGTACGGAGAAAACTGTGCCCACGATTGCGGACACTGCGCCAACTCAGCACCATGCAACGTCACTTCCGGCCATTGCGAGGAATGCCAGGGCGAATATAAGCTTCCGTATTGTGGGGGTAGGCCTTTTGAAACATTATTTACCCCTTCCCTACGTACATCTAACGCTTTGTCACATAAAATAAAAGGCATGTGTTTTTATGTTAAAATTGATAGAACACTTCTGCAACATTAAATATATTGTCGTCTCTTGTGTCTTTAAATCTTAGATGAAATTTCACATTTTCCATTATTTGATGCGTTCTAACTTTTTTTTTTTAAAGTTTACTTCTTAAGTGTTGCATTATACTTGTCTTGCACGGCTCGACTAGCTTTTATGAAATTAATCGTACGAACTAGCCGATATTTTTGCAGCAAAAAGATTCTTTGAGAAGCATAACCATATTTTTAAGACGTATCTTTCAAGGGTAGAACATTGTTTGGGAGACTTATTGACCGAAATCAGACGAAATCTTTTGTGCACGCTGTTGAATTAGTCTCTAAGACTTGGTTTTCCCTGCAAAGTCCTCATCAGAAAGTGATTTTGCCGAGTGGTGCATAGCTGATTGATACCAACCATTATTTTGCATGACACTAGTAGCAATGTGTTACAAATGACATTTCGCACATTGCATTTTGAATATTCAGTAGCTCTGTTTAGTCTATAGTGTACGGATACTGACTGACAGTTATTGTTTTTAAGTTAAAATGCATAGAGAGGTCTTCTCTTGTAAGCTTTGAAGCTCTTTGTGAACAGATACTACTCTGGTTTTTTTTATTAAAAAAACCCATGAGGGATCGATGTAAGTTTTCTGTATTGTTGCACACTTTAGCTTATAGTTCTTTAGCATTTCTGCAGAGGATTTCCGATCTGCTAGAAAGTCTTAAAGATTCCTCATTCCCCAGCCATTACCCTGATTATTATGTTCATTACAACAAACGAGTCGCATATCAAAGACAGTTTGGGGGTTTTCTTTCCGTGTAACAGCGATTTTGTATATTGGATACAGATGAAAGCAATGACGACAGTAATGACACGGGTACTGCGGCTGGTGCTGTTCTAGCTGTAGTTCTGGTTCTTATTATTGGCGGGGTCGTCTTCGTCATCGTCAGGTACGTGAATGTGTTAGCGTTTTTGTTATCGTCCGGTTTGTAAATGTCTTCGCGTTTTTGTTATCGTCCGGTTTGTAAATGTCTTCGCGTTTTTGTTATCGTCCGGTTTGTAAATGTCTTCGCGTTTTTGTTATTGGCCGGTTTGTAAATGTCTTCTCACTTTCGTTATCGTCTGGTAAATAAATTTGTTTTCGTTTTTGTTATCGCTGGTATGTAAATATGTTCACGTTTTCGTTATTGTCCGTGTTGTAAATGTATTCACGTTTTCGTCATTGTATAGGCCTAAATGTTTTGCTTCCACTTCAAGTGGGTTTTTCCCCAGCTATATTGTACTAAATTAAGGTTGTTTTGATTGGTAGCAAATCGACTCAAGAAATATATTTCATTGACTTTGATTTTCTTGACTTTTAAACTCCCGGCAGAATTTAAATTCACGAAACAGAGTCTGTTCCAGCCTATAGGAACTTCCAGAACAGCGAACCATGATGGACCAGCTTTGCAAATGGCGTCTGTTACAGCTCGGTCCGAAAATCTTTACATGAATGCCAAGACTCTAGAGCAAGCATTTGCTCGCAAAAACACACACACTCACACACACTCTCACACACTCTCACACACACTCTCACACACACACACACACTCACACACACTCACACACACTCACACACACTCAAACACACTCAAACACACTCACACACACACATTTGGGGGAATCAAGTCCCATTGGAAGCAACATCCCTTTCGTTGGTTCGTTCGTGGTTTTGTTCCCCATTTTGTCTCTCTTTCATTTCTTTAAAGTTATGTTTATTTTTATGTTCGTTCAGTCGTTCATGCATCTGTTCGTTCCCTGAAGCAGAAGAAAGCTCCACAGAGGTGATGGGTCGGATGTTGCACAAGTTCTTCGTTTCCGGAAAGACGGGAAGAAAAGCGCGTGGAATGACCTCATCTCTAACACAGTGTCTAGTTCAGGTTTGGAGACAACACAACGTCGATTGCATAACCTAAACTTAATGCGAGAAATTAGCATTGTTTGAATTCCATTTATTCGGGAAAAAACCTTTACGAAAGTTCTACAAGAAAAACAAGTGACTGCCGTATGGAGGGAAAACCTTTCTTAAATTTAAAAGAAGGGAACTGGACCAAGCTAAGACATGACAAAGACAAAGATGAAGACAATCTACATGTTTCGGGGCACTACCCCTTCATCAGGACGACACAAAAACGACGGAAAAAAAAACGAAAAAAGAAAAA
>SMGT01006232.1:2208-13054 GCA_004794575.1 Lanistes nyassanus
CGACACTAGTTCTCACGACTGTGTGTCTCAATCTCTTGACACAGGTCGACACTAGTTCTCCTGACTGTGTCTCAATCTCTTGACACAGGTCGACACTAGTTCTCATGACTGTGTGTCTCAGTCTCTTGATACAGGTCGACACTAGTTCTCATAACTGTGTGTCTCAGTCTCTTGACACAGGTCGACACTAGTTCTATCGACTGTGTGTCTCAATCTCTTGACACAGGTCGACACTAGTTCTCACGACTGTGTGTCTCAATCTCTTGACACAGGTCGACACTAGTTCTCCTGACTGTGTCTCAATCTCTTGACACAGGTCGACACTAGTTCTCATGACTGTGTCTCAGTCTCTTGACACAGTCGTGGCTGGCCTCTCATAACAGCTGCCCATCACAACACGTGCCCACGTTCTATCACGATACCAGACACTGGCTGACTCACTCTTCCAGCACCAGGATCAAAGTTCTGCACTTTCCGTTGGGTTGACGTGTTCCTCCTTGCCGTCTCCGCCGAGGTGCTGAGGTGTGGTTTGGGGGTCTTGCCTTTCCCCGTCAAGGCATGCAAATCTCCAGGGTTCTGATTGGCTGAACATCTCATTTGGCTAACGAGCCAATTTTACAACTCTGTCATTGGTGCTACTTAGAATTTGAAAAGGTGCGACCTATTACATGGTTTTGTAACAAACATAATAGAAGTCCGGCTAAAAACTGTAGAGTTGTTTATGTACAGTAGGCAAACTATTTGGTTGATAATTGTTAAAACTACAGCGAGTCTTAACTTGCTAGTGATTCCGTTAGGACCCAAAAGATTCACCGTGGACTGAGTCAATACGCATTTTATTTTCTGAATTTCTTTTCATCAGTCTGTAATTATTTCAATAGATAATGCAAAATAAATCTAATGCCATTGAACATCTTGCATGAAAACGCAACAATAGAAAGATTTTGATTGCTAAAAGGTGTTCACGTTAGGAATCGGGTCAATAGGTTTTGTTTTTAGAGGTCTTGCTGAGAGGATCTCAGCTGAAGAGAAAGCACTTTGATGGATTTTACAGGTACGACATCTTCCATACAGATGAGAATTCTAGCATTGACACAAACAATTTAGGTGAGTTGCACTATAACTTGTCTAAACTCGCTTAGTTTATTTTCTCGATGAGAGATGAGAAATAGAAACTTTCCTAGCGACATATTGACAGGTGGGAAATGTTCTCAATGACAGGTGGGAAATGTTCTCAGTGACAAGTGGGAAATGTTCTTAGCGACAGGTGGGAAAGGCCGAATGTGTGACCGTCTCTGCTGCTGTTGGGAAATGGGATCTAAAACAGGGGAAACGAAAGGGAATTGAAAGGGGTTTGGCTCCACAGATCTGAAACATGGTCCTGTGGGTGAAGTTCTGCATGTGTAGAGGTTATTGAGACAGGAGAGTGTTTTGTAAGCGCGCGATATTCTGCAGGTCTCGCTTACGTTGGAACAATATGCTCAAATACCGGGTTATCGAGTTCCATCGTGGAAGACCTTTCGGGTTTCCAAACCATCTTCACTACTGCGCACGAACTGGGCCACAGGTAAAATGCACAACATCTTCATATGGTTTATTACAACTCAGTAAGATGGAAAGTTAACTGATGCGTTTGGTAAGCGTGACACGGATGTATCATCTCGAAAGTTACATCATGCCATCATCTCGAAAGTTACGTCATGTCATCATCTCGAAAGTTACATCATGTCATCATCTCGAAAATTACATCATGTCATCATCTCGAAAGTTACGTCATGTCATCATCTCGAAAATTACATCATGTCATCATCTCGAAAGTTACGTCATGTCATCATCTCGAAAGTTACATCATGTCATCATCTCGAAAGTTACATCATGTCATCATCTCGAAAGTTACATCATGTCATCATCTCGAAAGTTACATCATGTTATCATCTCGAAAGTGGCATCATGTAGCCTTGGGTTAACTCACATTATTTGCTTGCCCTTCAGGGCAAGTCAACAAAACTTTTACTTGTCTTCATTTGTGTTTGAATTTATTCCGATTACAAAAGGTGTTAAATTGTCTCATTTACCTCAGTGCAGTATGGCATTTCATAAAATCCTCCCAGATATACAGTAGCAATGGCTTTCTTTCTATTTTTTCTGTCTATCTGTCTTTCTTTCTTTCTTTCTTTCTTTCTTTCTTTCTTTCTTTCTTTCTTTCTTTCTTTCTTTCTTTCTTTCTTTCTCCTCCTCCTTTTGTTCTGTTCTTTCTTCTTTTCCTCTTTATCGCCTCCTCTCCCTCGTGTTTGCTTTTGTCTGATTATTTTCCCGTCTGTGTGCAGCCTTAGCGCCCAGCATGACGGGATAAACAACACCTGTCAAGAAAAAGATCGTTACATCATGGCTGCTGTTTTCTCTCCGAACACAGCTAGTGACAGGCACAATCTGTGGCAGTTTTCAGTTTGCAGCGTCAGTTATTTTCACGACCTTATTGACCGAGTTGGCAGGACCATGTAAGTCTGCCTCTGGATCATGTTGCAGAAGGTTTTCTTTACATGTTGAAGTAAATGCTTTAGAGTGATTTCACAAGCCGTCATTCCATCCCGCACAGGGAGTCGATTAGGGTATTAATTGGTATGGGAGTCGATTAGGTATTAACTGGTATGGGAGTTAATTAGGGTATTAATTGGTATGGGAGTCGATTAGGGTATTAATTGGTATGGGAGTCGGTTAGGGTATTAATTGGTATGATTTAAAGAAACCAGAAGACTGTCATATTTTCCGAAAAGAAAGTCAGCGACACCTGGTGAAGGCAATTTGATGACACGAAATTAAAATATCTCTCTTCGAGTTCGTGATTAAGAAACAACATTTTAATTTGTTCAACGTAAAACTGCAGAGAGAGAGAGAGATCTGCGCAAGTATCAATAGTTAGTATTGTGCTAGTATCAGCAGACGTACTTTTTTTTAAAAAAAACGTAGCGGTGACGAGCGAATGACAGAATATAGCAAAGGTTAGACCGTAACCTGAAGGCAAGAATTATTCACAAACTTGAAACTAGCGGCAAGCACATAAGTTTAGAGGGATAGTGCTTCAACCTCACCGTGATTTCGGACTATGGGGGTGGGGTGGAGGAACGGGGTCCCATTACTAATCTCTGCACTGGAAGAACTACCAGGTCGATGGCGAAGAGGCAGTTTGTGTGCTGAATTGAATTTGCACAATAAGTCCTGGATTCGAACCAGCAACCTGTATGCGCTAGTCCGAAGTTCTACCCGTAGAGATATCCATACCCTCGAAATAAACACCCTTTGATAGTCCAGTATATATATATATATGGGTGTGTGTACAGAGCAGGTCAACAGTGTCTGTACAACATCACCACGCCCTCCAACGACATTCCAGACGTGTCGGGCCAGCAGGTGGGACAGGTGTATGACTACGACGACCAGTGCAGACAGGTGTACGGGCCTGCGTCACGACTTTGTCGGGTATGCCACATCATCATCGTCAATCGTCATCATCCACCCGACACACATTTTCTGAAGCCTTCTCCTCTAAAGCTAATGAAATGGAAAACACACCAGGGGCAGATATTAACATCGAAGGTTCATACCCAAAGACAGGCTCACAAATACCTCCCTGGACGCTACACCCACCACAGATCGACACACCTCACCAAATATGATAAAGAAATCTAAATACTAAAAGAATTCAGACAGAAACTCAACACTACCTACAGAGACCACTCTCCTATACACACAAACGGCTCGCATGACCTGACCATCTACACGAAAGGACTTGGAGTCTATGCGCCTAAAATCACCAGTGTTACAGCCGCGGTTCCCAGCCACACATCTGTATTCACTGCAGAACTTATAGCAATACGTACTGCCCTAAGTCTGATAGCACTATAAAACAGAAAATCTGCATCAGAAAAATCCTTTCTGGTTGTCTCTGATTCACTGTCAGGACTCCAGGCACTTCAAAACGAGTATTCTCAAAGAATGGACGTAATACACGAAATTTTAAACTCTCCAAATAAACTTCATAACACAGGAATTAAAATAAACTTTCTCTGGGCGCCATCACATGTAGAAATCAAAGGAAACGAGGAAGCAGATAGATTGGCTAAGCTACCAATAAAACACAATCTAACCACAAACGTCATCCACATAAATGTATCCATTTCAGCGGAAGAGAGAAAAATAGCCATTAAACCAGCTATAAAAATACAGTGGGACGAAAAGTATAAAAAGGAAGCCAAAGGCACCAGGAGAGAAGTAGAAGAACTTCCGAGTAACGAGCTCATACTGTTTCACTCCCACAGAGCCAACCAAAGCAGAGTAGCCAGAATGAGACTAAATGGAGAATACCATCTGAGTCGTAAAGACCCAGTGACCTGTAGTTGTGGGGACAGATTTAACATTCCTCGTGTCCTGCTAGAGTGTAACCTAAACAGCGAGGAAAGGGATCAACTTAAAAATATTATGCACAATCTAAAACTTGACCGAAATCTAAAATCGCCTTTAAACCCTCCAAAAAAGAATAGACAATACATAATGGAGCTGACACCGCAGGTAGTAAATGCCCACCCAGACGTTAGATATATCTAAACAATACAAAATTAAAAAGGTATACACCACAAAAACACAAAGTAGACTTTAGGACAAGGTAAATTGTAGAGCATTAAAAGTAAAAGCTGAACATACAGCTAGAGATAAACAGAATGTTGGAATAGGGTGACAGTAGGGTTGACCAGCAAGCACTCCACCACTCAAGCCACATACAGCCACCTCCCACCAGCAGCGATAATGCGCTAGGAAAGTGACCAGCAAGAGGGACCTCACGTAGCCACCACCAGTACAGACGCCAAACCACGCTCCCTTCCCTCCCCTCTTCCTCCCCCAAGTCCAGCCCCCCGCCCCCGTGCGAAATCACTGCGAAGTGGAAGCACTTTCCCTCCCAAATCAACAACAACAGCTGAAAATACGGTGTTCGATTTTCGCATTTTCCTTTGACTTTTCCATTTTTGGGGGTCACATTTTAAAAACTTTTCTAGGGTTGGGGGTTAGGACGGGGTAGGGGTGAGGTTAGGGGTAGGCTTAGGATAGAAAGTAATGGGCTTGACACTATTCAGTAGATGCGAGCCGGGTGTGACTGCAGTGGTCAGAGCAGGGGAGGCATCGGAGGGCTTGGGGTTGTCTGCTGCCCTCTGCTCTCCCGGCCCCCGTCGGCCCCTGCTCGCAGCCGTAGGCTGTACCCCTCTGAGTCTTCAGCAGGTGCGTGTATAGGGTGACCAAGGTAGTCGCACCCGGTTCGCATCTATTATGATTTCTGGGTTTTGTCATTGTTAATTGATGTCTATTGAGTTGAGCCCTTTGGAGGTAATCGTGGTGTATAAGAACACTTCATTATTATTTTTAGTTTTATTCATTAACCGGATCTGCCTTATGGGCGTTCATAGCTACCGCAATGTGGATTACAAAGGTTGTTTATGTATGCCTCTCACAGCCTTGTAAATGTCTGCTTGTTTCGTTTTTCATCCAGGGATCAAATTTCTTTTCTACTCCTGCTGAAATCTGCCTGAACTTGTATTGTGATGGGCTCGTCAGCAACAATTGCTGGTCTATAGTTGCGGCCAGAGGCACTTCCTGTGGCAACAAAAAGGTTGTATTTTTTCATTAACTTCATTTCAGAATCTGTGGTAATAGACTCCAAAGCATCTGCAATGTGTACCAGTCTACTGGCTAAATCAAACTCAATACAGACCCCAGTTATCAGTTATTATTATTATTATTTACATTATATAGCTCATCACCACGTTCAGAAAAAAACGCGCTCCGTGCGCTTGACCCACAAGCATGTATAGACATAAACAGTTCAGAAAATACAAACTATACAAGCTATAAATACAGAAACTACACCAAAAATACAACAAGAACAGGAGACTAAGTTACTGAGAACGAACGAAATATCTATGTACGAGCAACACAGGATAAAAAGAGTGAACGAACTCCCCACCTACCTACATCCTGCATTCATACATGCGTACACATACACACACACACAAACATGCATCCATTATCCCAAAAAGTGCTCACAGCAGCATTAGTTCCCTACTAATTTGATGAGATTATAAATGTTCCTGGAAGAGGTACGTTTTTAAGGCGTATTTAAATGAGTCCAGTGACTGCGCATGACGGATGTTGTGAGGCAATGATCACGTATGTTATTTCTGATGAGTTTTCATAAAAAAATGTTGCTTGTATCACAGAGTTACTCAGGGAATTGTATCTATAACCAGCACAACACAGATCTAGTTTATTAAAACTTTACAGTATTTAACTTGTTGAAAGGTTATGGCAATTGTGCAGTAGAACCCTCAATCATGATGAAGTAGAACCCTCAATTGTGGATGCAGTAGAACCCTCAATCATGATGAAGTAGAACCCTCAATCGTGATGAAGTAGAACCTCTTGTATCTGCGGATTCGTTTCTCCGGTTTTGCAATGGGCCGAAAACGACATGAAATGTTCCAGACTTTGCATTCGCGTTCACACGTGAGTAAAGAAAGGCTATGAAGCGACGTAGCTGCACATTTAGCCTTTTTCATGTCATAAAAACTATGTGTTCCCTACCTTCGGTATCTTTCTTCCCTCCCCTTAGCCAAAACAAAAAAAAGCTGCATTGTGACGTGGCGGGCCGTACCTTAACTTATTGGACTCGACTTCTCAGAATTACAGAACAAACTTTTATGGTGATCTCGTAAAATGTAGATTTAATTGAGCAATCGTCACCAAAACCTTTACTGTCTCAGGTCAATGGTTTCTACACCAGAGGGTGACGACGCTATGAAATAATGTGAATAACTAGAGAAATCTACCGAGGGGAAAGATTCTCATACTCTGACACGTTCGCTCACTCTCACGCAGGCAAAACACTACTAGCTCAAGAGCCCCCACCCTCTTAAAAGACACAGCTGCAGCGAACCGTTATTCAACATATATTTCAAACACTAACTGGCTCGACAACATCAAATATATCTACAGATTATTTACAAAGAATCACCTTGCTCGTGTCTAGGGTAAGACGCTGCCTGATTACGTCATACCGCAAGGAATCAGACAATGAAGATAATCAAACTAAAGCAAGAGGGAAATCAAACTGCAAAACGGTCTATGATCCCGCTCTCTACGCTGTCAATAAGTGACCGACAACAGAGCACCTACTCTTGTCACTACTGCAACAACTATTTCTGCGATACACAACCCTGAAGCTATACAGACTGAATCAATAAGTGACCAACGACAGAGCACCTACTCTTGTCACTACAGAAACAACAACTTCTGCGATACACAGCTCTAAAGCTATTAATAAGTGACCAACAACAGAGCACCTACTCTTGTCACTACCGAACCAACTATTTCTGCGATACACAATTCCAAAGCTACTCCATGACCAACATTGAAGCTATGACACGGCCACGATCAGCACTACACTCTTACCTCCCCTTGGCGTATTGCCCGGCCACTAGCTTATGACGTCTCCTGTCTCCTGAAGGATAAAACCACCTATCTTAATTCAACCCGAGTCCCAGACTCTAAGATAAGTTTATGGTAAGAGCAGTCCTATAAGGCGCAACAGCAGTAGTCACTTACGAGTCTTTGTCTTGTAGACTTGTCGGCGAAATACAGCCCAGTGTAATCGCGTGATTGCTAGCTGAAGCTCTTCCGTCCTGGCTAAGATGGCGAGGGCAAGAGGTCCGTGGATCTGCACGTGTCCGCTTCTCTGGTCTTCCTACATTAACTCTCTCTCCATGTCCTCCTCTCTGTGTATCTAATCGAGTTTTTGCCTCCTTAAGTAGTAGGCGTTCTGACGCATTAACCTCGATTAAACTGGTTCTGGCCGGCCTAGGTCGGGCGGAGCTATCAGCTTGTCATGGCTAATGACATAGCGTACACCTTCCAAAGTGTCGGGAAGGGGAGGAGCTAGCAGGCTAAACTAAGAGTGACAGGTGATGACCTAGGAGTGACATGTGACATGCATTACTATACACTTTAAAAATAATCACATATTGAAACTCATTACGGCGTAGAAAAGTTTTTTTAATGAGCCACATACCTGTCTTACAATATAAGTGACAGACTTTAAATAGAAAATTTTACATACGCTGCAGACTAATATTCGTAGGTAAAAAGCACAATTGTGAAATAGTATGTGCGTTACCTCAGCAGTATGAGTAACCTACAGCCACTGTCTCCAGCATCCAGGTTTTTCAACCTCAAACTGCCTGAACAACTAAGTGAACACAAAACCCTGCAAATAAGCACTAGCCTCTACTACTGTACGTAAGCACTAGCCCCTACTACTGTACGTAAGCACTAGCCCCTACTGCTAAGCTCGAAAGCAGACGTTATACCCTAAGCTCCAAGTTCCGGTGCCCGGACGATGGCGCGAAAAGTACTAGAATCTGATTGGTTGTTGCCAATGGATACAAAAATTAAGACAAGGGCTCATTATAAGGGCAGAAAATGCTTGGATCATCCTGAAACATAGACACATCGTTCTATGTTAAAATTTCCTTTTCCGTGCAATGGGGAGGTGGGGAGGGGGGGCAGAGCACAGCATAACGATAGATCGTTCTCGCCTCCGATCCAAAGGGTTGTGAGTTCGGATTTCCTGTCAGAACTTTGTTTATGTAGCGGGAGTTTTGGTTCTTCTGACTGTTTACTCAAAAACTTGGCTGGCCGCACAAGCCACATTACACAAGTATATGCGGACGGTGAGACTTTTACCGCCAGAAAGTCGCTATCGGGTTATGTATTTCCAAAAAAATGGCTAGTCTTCATTGTCTATCCAAAAATCAGTCTTGTTTAGCTCAGGAGCCCCCAGCTCATGGCCACATCCACCTCGACAATCCAAAGAAAAGATTGCGACTGCTAACAGCAAAACAGATATTTATATGCAACTGTTGAACTAGTGAAAAGGTGTGCACGCTATACCACTGACATTGATACATCAACACATGTTAGTAACATGAACATTCACACTCCAATGTTGGCGCTCACATTCGTGCACGTACATCCACCAATCATGCAGTATATACATCAATAAAAATATTTACAGTACCAACAGTTCCCGCGGGGACTGAAATGTCCCGGAAAGCTTTAGTCCCCCGACAGTACAGCAGAATACCAGGCACTACAATAGCACTATCACAGAGTCCTTAGACACACATGACGAGGGGATACAGTCCTCTGTCCGTTTCACCCCAAGAACTGTGGGTGATACAGGCACGTATTACAACAAATAGAAATCCCGAACGAGCAGGAACAATATGACAACTTAGAACTTGTACCGGGGCAGCGATGAATGTCACAATGCAACACAGTTCTCGCAGTTCTTTTATGTCACTCGTTGTTACAGCCTTTTCAAGTTCAAGTTTCTTTATTCTTTTACCCTCAGGGGGTATCCACATACCAAATATCCCCTCGATACTTTGTTGTGTAAGACCTGCTACCAGCCGTTCCTTGCGTCACACCGCTGAAAGGTCTGTGGCTATGGGCAGCGGCCCTTTTCAACAGAAATGACAGCTTAGTAGTCGAGATTTCTCTCGCTTGTCGTGTGACGTTTTCTCAGGTATTAGTACGAATCCGTGCTACACCCACTGACCTCAATGTCGGAATGGCAATCACGACTCGCAGACCCCTTTCCTGCAGTCACAGGCCCATGTCCACTGGCGGCCTCCCCATGCAGATCTCTTGTGGGTTTCTACAGCGACTCGAGTCAACTGCCCTGCGCCCACTGTCTGTCCTCCTCCTCCTCCTCCTCATCATCATCATCGTCATCAATCCAGTAGCACCTGTGATGGGTTGGAACACAACCAAAACATTCTCTTCTATATTCTTAGCAATACGTCTGAAGGACATTTGGAACACAACCAAAACATTCATTTGGATGTTATTTTCAGTGGTGTGTAAACGGAGATTGCGTTGATGACAGTCGGGCACCAGCCATGGACGGTAAGTCGAATGACTGACGAAGGCAACATTTTTTTAATTAAGGGAAAGAAAACCAACCAACATGCGAAAGGAGAGTGGACAAGGGAATAAAGAAGAACGAACGAATGATGTAAAGACTTAGTAAATGAATAAAGAAGCTAAGTTAGTCTATGAAAGCTCATAATTTCTTTCACAAAATATATTGTGCTGAATAATACTGACCTCTGCCCTCTTCCTCCCCCTCCCTGTCCCTTGTAACTACCCCTTTCCTCACACCAACTACAAAAGATGAATGTTGTATTGGATTTCCAACAAAAGTTCTCTACCGTACACCTTTTTTTATTTTCACCTGCAGACAGCTGTCCGTTCGGAGATCTACCTGGTTATTTCTGGGATACCAACCAGACATGCGCGGAACTCATAGACACCCACCCTATATACTGCTATTTCGAATATTACTCCAATCCATGCTGCAGCTCGTGTGCCAAGTACTACAGACCCTTAACAAGTAACTACATGTAACAGCTAGCAATGCACTTGTAGCTTGTGGCAGTAGCACGGTCTGTGGCTGGGTCACATTACACGCTTAATTTCTCGTTCTCTACGTCATGTACGGCTTCATCTTCTAAACTTTATGGACGTTTATATGTACAGAAAAGAGATACAACTATTCATGTGACCCAACCCTGCTGCACAAAGAAAGACAACAGGAATAAAATGCATAAGCTTTATAAAAATCGAGATAGATGGTCAAGAGAAATTACAGTTTTAGGTTCGTATTTGTCAACGTCTTTAGTTTCCCTAACCATTGTCTTGTTTATTTTGAAGAACTAAATTTTAACATTATATATATATC
>SMGT01006394.1:8372-36368 GCA_004794575.1 Lanistes nyassanus
GGGGGGGGGAATGCGGCATGTAGCTTCCAACAACCTCTGCCATCCTCGTCTGTCCTCTGCCATCCTCATCTGTCTTTTGCCATCCTCGTCTGTCTTCTGCCATCCTCGTCTGTCTTCTGCCATCCTCATCTGTCTTCTGCCATCCTCGTCTGTCTTCTGCCATCCTCGTCTGTCTTCTGCCATCCTCATCTGTCTTCTGCCATCCTCGTCTGTCTTCTGCCATCCTCGTCTGTCTTCTGCCATCCTCGTCTGTCTTTTGCCATCCTCGTCTGTCTTCTGCCATCCTCGTCTGTCTTCTGCCATCCTCATCTGTCTTCTGCCATCCTCGTCTGTCTTCTGCCATCCTCGTCTGTCTTCTGCCATCCTCGTCTGTCTTCTGCCATCCTCGTCTGTCTTCTGCCATCCTCGTCTGTCTTCTCCCATCCTCGTCTGTCTTCTGCCATCCTCGTCTGTCTTCTGCCATCCTCGTCTGTCTTCTCCCATCCTCGTCTGTCTTCTCCCATCCTCGTCTGTCTTCTCCCATCCTCGTCTGTCTTCTGCAGTCTGTGGCAGAGCTGGAGGCCGACTGCTCCCCATTGCTTGATGTACAGCCAGCTTTTCCTTTGCTCTACTCTCCTTTCGCCTTCCAGTGTGTCTTGGAAGATGGTCTTAGCGAGTGTGTTATGACGTGTTGTGTGTATTATGACGTGTTGTGTGTATTATGACGTGTTGTGTGTATCATGACGTGTTGTGTGTATTATGACGTGTTGTGCGCCTAACCATGCCATCCTCCTTTCTTGATGGCTGCTACCAAAGGCTTCAGTCTCTCTGCTTTGTTGCGGAAAAAAGACGTGTAGTTTGTTTTCCCTGCAGGCGATTCTGAAAAAGATTTGGTCTCAAAGGCTACGACCTTCTTTTCTAATTCAGCGTCAAAGTCTAGCATTCAAACCATCCCGCAGGATGGAGACCACTACGGCTGTGTAGAACTTGATCTGGGGTGGGGTGGGGAGAAGATGATGAGGCTGAGATGCGTAAGTGATGCTGCGAAAAGGGCTAGTCACACCTCTGCTTCGATTGTTGCACTGTCTCCTAGTTTAAGCGCGCATTATTTATGAGCTGTCAGTGATTTGTCATGCCTTCTTTAGCAGTCTTTCGCCTCACTGCATCTCTAATCTTCCTTTTGTCAACCACCTTCCAGAAATCTTCGCTCTTCCACTGTCCACTGTTGTTCAGTTTGAGTTCCGAAGATACGGACAAAACAATCGGTGAGCGAGCTTCTGTTATCCAGACCCTAGGCTGTGCAGCTCTCTCCCGCCTCACGTTCGTCACATTCAATACCCGGCATCTTTTAGACGAGGGCTTAGAGACTCGCTTCTTGCCATTTCCAACAGCAGGTCATTTCCAACAGCAGATCCTTTCCAACAGCAGGTCCCTTCCGACAGCAGGTCCCTTCCAAAAGCAGATCCTTTCCATCAGCAGATCCTTTCCAACAGCAGGTCCTTCCCGACAGCAGGTCCTTTCCAACAGCAGGTCCTTTCCGACCAAGTGTTCGACGCTTTCTTGGCTCAAGGTATTTTTTGTTGTTTCAGATGTTATCATGCGTTTTGTTGCACGTGTGTTTGTGCGTGCGCGCGTGGATGTGTGCTTTAGGTAGGCTGCGAGAAATGGGGCCTTCTGTGTACGCACAGCACGTATTTTACAAACTGCTTTTTAAAGTCTTCTATGTTGTTAACTTTGTTAGTTTCCTGTTGGATCGGTTATTGTATTCTTTAATCAAGCAATGTAGCTATGAGTGTAACTGTTAGGAGTGGATATTTTTATTGTAAGACGTGGCGAACCTGTCCCTAGGGCGGGGTGCCCGGCTGTCGAAATGTTCTTCTTGTTATTAGTCTTGTCTTGACTTCTGTAGTCGATACTCGCAAAATAGACTGATGTCAACACTCGCAAAATAGACTGGTGTCAACACTAAAAAGACAGACTGGTGTCAACACTCACAAGACAGAGTGGTGTCAACACCCGCAAAATAGACTGGTGTTAATATTCACAAGACAGACTGGTGTCAATGCTCGCAAAACAGACTGGTGTCAACACTCACAAGACAGACTGGTGTCAAACCTAGTATGAATGACCTCCGGAAGCTGGGGATGAGATATCAGGAAGGTTTAGAATGAAGGTGGAGCACTCACTTGTTCAGGAAGTTTGGATGGGGTTGTAAGATGGCGCTGGATGGCTTGAGCAGGTGGTACAGGCCGACAAACATCCCTCCCAACACCATTGGGGTCAGTACCCCCACGGCAGCTGCCAACACCTCTTGTCTCGTCACACCCTCACCTTCACCCTCACTGCCCACGCTGTCGCACGTGCATGACGTCATCTGGACCACAATTATTCTGACGCAGGTCATGACAATGTCACGAATGCAGTGTAAATCTGTGTGAAATATAGGCTATGAAAACATCGCACTGAATGTAACTCTCTCAGTAACTCTGTGTGAAAACAAGCCTAAATCAGTACTTACTATGTAAGTAACAAAGAACAAATGAGGACAGAGCGCTATAAATCATCAATAGATAATCCCAACAAGGTACTGGCAGCGCTAGACGTACCCGTATGCTGACGTGTGCAACCAAGGGAGCCTACCGTACCCAGACACGTAGCAAAGAGAGAGTCGAAAGTAAGGAACATGGCAGATCTTATGTAAGTAGTCAAAAACCCTGTCTCTCGCTGCTATATCAAACCCACCATTAAAATGTCATACGAACAGGAAAAAGAAAACAGAAACAAGAGGGCCCGCTAAACATCGCAAAACATAAAACTGAAGGGTGAGATAAATAGAGTTAAGGTATGAACATAAATCAAAACTACATGTACATTTCACGACAAGGATAGAACCACTGACACGAAGAAACATCAGCATCAGGGTGTTACCAGGGCGACCTCTGGGGGTTACCAGGCCGATGCCAGCGCTCTAGGGGGCACCAGGACACAGAGACGTCAGCAAGAAGAAGTCGGGAACTCTCCGCTGCCAGTGCAGACTTCACTACGACCTTCTGCCCCAAACCCTTCATGCCCATCCCAACATATTGCGAAATGACAGCTAACTGAAGGCGGTTCCCTTCAGTAGGAATGATACATAACATACTGTACTGTCTGTGCCCATACTCTGCCAGCTGACGAAGACAACCAGCTGTGATTGGACAGTCTGCACCTGGTACTTAACTTTCCCAACCAAAGGCAACCTGTTAGTTGTCACTAGCCTTAGCATCGTGTACAACTGGCATCAACGTACGTTTAGAGACAAGAACGACAACTCACGCTAGCAGACACCGCATAAAGCCGCCCGCAGACGATAAACATCATCATCAGCAGTAGCGCCATCTTGTCCGTCGTTTGGGCCGCTGTCAGCAAGAGCAGACGTGTTCACTGAGGTGGCGTATGGAGTCCAGTGGAGTTAATGGCAAGATGCGGTACACGTCTTTGAAGAGCCGCTGTGTGCAGACGAGACAGAATGAGAGCACAGCATACAGTGGAATTGCTGGGGTCCGCCCCGCACTCTAGTTTCATTAAACTACACATACGTCAGCAGGAATACACTTCTTGCTAGAGAACAGCTCACCTGACTTACCTTTGCGCCTCCCCCAAATTTTCTTACCTCAGCCCCACTGCCGAACGAACGCTTTTCCCTATTTACCTTTTTCTATCCACCCCACACACCCCACCCCCCACCACTCACCTCTAAATTCTGCTGCCGACCTCATGCGACGATAAGGCACGCCCAGTTGATTTGGTTTGGTACACGTCAGCACAGAGCGCGCCGTGAGGTCCATGGGGCCGATTTCCCCATCAGTCTTGTACACATTGCTGCTTGGTGGTTACAGTGACACGTGGACAGACTTCCATGTCTGGCTATTGGTTTACATAGCTAGGTTGTCTGCCTTCCCTCACACCGGGTAGCCAGCTTATTACAATTACCTGCGATATCACCTGGCGTTTAGTGGGGTGGGTATATGCTAACGACTGGGGGAAGGGGGACAATGTAGGTACAATACATTGTTATTGGCATGATAAACGGAGTTGTCAGCTAAGAAATAGGCAGTAATTGTATCAATTCAATTCACTTTGTCACATCCCTAAGCAGAACGGGTAGGGGGAAATCAGCCTGTGAGTTTAGTAAAGTCATGTCGATCCGTGAGTTTAGGCAAATGATATAACCTGTGAGTCAAGTCAAATATCAAATACTATGGAAACTGCCAATGAAATTGCTTCAAGTTTGTAGCCAGTCTTGAGAAAGCAGGACGGACACAGGGGCAGACAGAGGTAAAAAATAGTGAAATTAAAGGAGGGAGAGAGGAGGAGAAGGAGCGTGAGATAGAGAAGGAAGGAGAGTGAGAGAAGGAAGGAGAGTGAGAGAAGGAAGGAGAGTGAGAGAAGGAAGGAGAGTGAGAGAAGGAAGGAGAGTGAGAGAAGGAAGGAGAGTGATTTAAAGAAGGAAGGAGAGTGAGACAGAGAAGGAGGACTAGGGAAACGTGGAGAGCGAAAAGCGAATGCAATGATCTGTCAGTCTATGTTGTGTTGCCAGGTCGTGCAGTTTGTGACGGGCTGTTAGTGGAGTTACACAACGCAGGGATAAGCTTCACAGTGAAGTGTGAAGTGATTATATTGTAAAGCCTTTTTGAAAAACTTTGATTGCTGGATGTTACAAAAGGCATTTCCCTGGAAGTTTCAAAAAAAGTTTGCTTGACAGACTTTTATTTATTTGAAAGACTTTTGTATCCTTGACCAGACAGTGACGCCTGTTGGTCTGCGAAACTGTGTTTAGACAAACTCTAGGACTCTGGATTCTGGACTGTGGACTCGAAAGGCAGCTGTGCGACTAGCGGCGCTTCCCATAGGCAAACGTTTTCGAAATGCTGGTGTGAGGACAAGCGGTCATCTGATGCAGACTGACAGAAATTGCCCTTCCATCCACCGTCATGCCAGCAGCGGGAGGCGCAAGGACCATGCGCTGTTAGCAGTAGGTCATGCTCGCATGGTAACTGGCGGCTCAAATAGGCTTTTAGTGGCGGACACCAAGAAAAGAGGGGAAAAAAGTAAAATCGATTTTGAGACGAATGATGAGGGTTTTGTGCCAAGATGCTTGCTTACAGCAGAACCTCTTGGCACTTAAATCTTGCGTGTGACCGCTCGGAGGGGTCTGGTTACCACAGGAAACCCTCCAGCCTCTTGTTTATTGGGCAGCCGGCCTTTCCTCCTGCCATCAGAGCTCTGATGACAAACAAATGACGGAATAACCACACTTACAAGACGCGCGCTCATAAATAACGCAGTAAACAGCATAGGGTGAGTGGCGCCCTCGCCAACGTGCAAGAAACATTGCAGAGTGAATATTTGTTAAATTTGCGAAAATCCAAAAGGACTGACAAAATCTGCATAATTTTGAAATCCGAAGACTAACGGAATTTGAAGAGTTCAGGCAATGTGCCCTGTTGTGCAGATGAGATTTTGTGAGCAGAAGCATTGGAGAAAACAGACTCTACTTCCAAGTCTCAGCCCGGTTCTTGGTCAGTGTTCCGTCTATCCGGAAGACTTCTTGTATAGTCCCAATACCAAAGAAAATCCCTGTGATAACGAAGAATAATTACTGACCAGTAGCTCTAACTTCAGTAGTCGTAAAGCTTTTAGAAACCGGTTCTACGTCTACAAGTTCTAGTCAAAGATTTTCTTGACCCTTTCTAGAAGCAAGCGTGGTGTGGGTGATGCAGTAAGATATGTTCTGAACAGGGTTTACTGGCATCTGGATAATGCCCACACCGTGTTCGTTTAATGATTTTATTTTTCGTACTACACAGCGCCCCCTACTAGCTCAGAAGCTTGTGCGAATGACTGTCAATGCTGGGACTGCGTCGTAGATTCTAGACTAATGAACACACAGACCACAGTTTGTTCACATCACTAATAAGGTGATTTCCGACACCATGTGAACACAAGTGCTCCTCCGGGAACAGTTCTGTCTCCCTTCCTGTTCTTACTGTATACAGCTGAATGTAGACATGCAAGTGATTCCTGCTCACTTGTTACATTTCCTGACGACACTGGACTGATAGGACTGATCACACATGATGACGACTCCAACTGTAGCCAGGAGATGGACAGGGCTGTAACGGTGTGACAAGAGCTACTTGGAATTGAATGTGAGAAAAGAAGAAATGGTCATTGATTTTAGGAAGAATAATCTTGAACACACGAAAATTGTAATAAAGGGGGAAGTTATCGAAAGGTCAAAAAGCTACAAATATCTGGATATTGAGATCGATGGAACGCTCTCATGGAAAAACAACACTGACTATTTCACTGAAAAAGTGCATAGTTGTCTATTCTGTTTGCAGTTTTCTGAAGTCTTTTCAGGCACAGCGCGAGCTCTTATGAATGTTTAACTCTTCTGTGGTCTGTATATCATGACCTTTGGACTGACATGCTGGGCGGAAGCATTTCTAAGCAAGACAAAAGCCGACTGGACAAAAACATCAAGAAGCCTAATGTTGTCCCTCTGTTTATCTCCGGTGTTTTCTACCGGCGCACTCGCTGGGGCATGTGTGGTTATACGATCTATGATATGATAGGTGAGACGTTTGCAACATATATACGTGTATTGTATAATGTGGTATGACTGAATATTCACACACATCTGCCTGTGATGTATTTCTCCCCCTATCAGAAGTTCTAAAAGGCGTCCTAATGAATTGATGTAATGACAAATACAATAGTGAAATAAATTTATTAATACTTCACTGGAAAGATTTTATTGCAGACCGGACTGGAACAAAAGTAGGGATGTGAGGGACAGCACGAGCAAAGGTTATGAGAAGATCTTTGACTGAGGTGACAAATCTTTGCCAGTGCTTTTCAGCATGCTATAACATTAGATTAATGATTCAGCCCCTAACTTAAAGATTTTGCGAAAATATATGTTCATGTACAGTTTACGAAAAAAATGTAAGAAGGGGAATTGAACAAGTCCGTCACCCTTAGCAAGAGATGTAAATACTTCCTACCATGCTAGTGCGCCGGCTAGACATGGTGGCGACCTTGGCATTTGCACGCTCAGAGACCTGTTCCGTTTTCAGGCTTTGGATAGCTGTGAAAATGATCTCCAAAGTGTTTAAGTTATTGTGCTAGTAGACATCTTTGTCTCAACAGTCAACAGGATTTAAATGCAGCGTAGAGGTGGATGTATTATCTTAGTGCAGAGTCTACAGAATCTAAAATTTAAATAGCAGGTGCGCCAGGCGTTCAAAGTGAGCAGTGAGCTAATTAAGCTTTCTGTGTTTTCTTAATCTTTCTTTCTTTCTCACTCGCTCAGTCGCTCTCTCTCTCGCTAGCTCTCGTTCCTCTCTCCTTCCCCCGCCCCACTCTGTCCCCCTGTCTGTGTCTCCCTCCATCGCCTCCCCACACTCTGCCCGACATTCGATTAAAGTGACCCCACCCTCCTTTTAATGCATAAACTATTGAAGCCTAGGCAACCGATTCAATCTCAAGGGATGCAAGCGAAACAGTATTTCTTTAATCTGGTAGAATGTGTTATGCCATAAAACTCCCGCAGACCGTATCTTTTCTGCTGCCGCTGTGCGAAGGGAGGAAATTAACTAATGGAACAGCGCTGTCGCCATATCCTTGTCAGCCGCCACGCGCCGTGACTGGGTTCCATACACGCTTGTCCGCGTGTTCCCCTAGCAGACAAAAAGCTTTCATTTAACTCCATAACAGGCCATGCAGCCGTGGCTAAAGAGCATGCATTTGCTTGAAAATGCTGTAATATTCGATAAACAGACCCATAGGACCACTCCCTGGCCTCGCAAAGAATTGAATAATGGAGAAAAATGTCTCATTCACCCGGTTATAAAAAAGCATAAGAGCTTTTTTCCTCTTATTCCTCTGTTCGTTTTTTCCCTAAATCTTTGGACAAACTAGCGAGTGGAGCAATGAACATGGCCGAAGATGAAGGACCAGAATAGTTGAACGAAACAAAAACTCTGGCATTTCGTCCAGAGACCCGAGCACACGATTTCAATATTGGGCCACAGAAATGTCTGCTTCTAATCAGCTGCTGGGTCTCCCAGTCGATTTTAAAACCAAGACTCGGAGATCGTAAAAACTCTTAGTGGCCGGCAATGTCAACGGCATTTTTCTGGGCAGGGTAGGCGAGGGGGTGGGGGTAGGCGGGGGAGAGGAAGGAGAGGGGTTGTTCACGTCACTGGAAGACTGCAAATGGAGAAAAGCATCTTCTGATGTTCGTAACAATGGGTTTGTCTGGCTAGTGATTTTGATCACATCTGTCAGGCTTTGAAAATGTTAGCATTTGAAGATATCGGGTTCTAAGAATCTAGACTTCGTGGAAACGGGTGGGGGGTGGGGGGAGAAATTTTGTTTCACTCATCAGGCGGAATGTTTAGCGAAAGGGACCAGTTTTTTTTGTATATAAACGTTCACAGTCAGCTTGTATACATGACCACCAGAAGTCTCTGTCCTCACTCCAATAAAATACTTAAAGACCTGTCACATGGCTACAAATACCTATTCTCCCCGCCCGCCCACTCTTCCATATACACCAAGTGATGCAAAAGGCAAAACAGTGTGTGTGTGTGTGTGTGATTCACACCCACTCAAAATTTATACAACGTTGAAAACACTTTTACCCTTTGGTGAAACTATTAATCTGCTTGTTGGAGGTTCTCGTTGCTTTGGCTGTCGTTGTCGTCGCGGTCTGATAGTGTGGTGTTGTCTGTGGTGTCACTGATGTCGTTTAGTTTTTCAACGCGTTGTCCCCGCGAAGCCCGCATCTGGTCTCGATGTTTTCTCACTTGCTGCAGATCGTACAGTGACATTAAGAAAAGCCTTCCCGTGTAGTACTTTGCGGCCTTGAAATGCAGAAGTGGGCGGGGCTCCCCGCAGCTCGTGACGTCACTCTGAAGGGGAACGGTTCCGACGTGTTCCAGGGTCAAGGACAGAAGAATTCAATTGCACTCCCGCTGTGTGCGTGCTTTCACAACCCTCCACGGGACCGTGGCAGTCTCTTCTCGGCAGCGTACATACAATAGAAAATGAGTTAAAATAATGTAATGCACTTCATAAATGAAGAAATGATGATTTGTTCTCTGCAAGGTCTTTTTGTCGCATTGATCGCATGCTGAGGAGATAAACAACAGACGTGGGGCGGGGGGTATGACCTGGACAAATTGTCTTATAAAAGGATATTTTGTTGAGCGAACACTAACCTGAATATAACCTGAATTTTTAATGTGAAAATGTGGGGTCACGCATTGCGTATTTTTTGTTATATGCCAATGGTTCCATCTCTCGCTGCGACTAGACGGACAAGACGCGGGTATCGCGTGTCAGGCATTCAGCTCGCGCCATGTTTACAAAGCAGCCGCGCTTTGGTTAGTTGGAGAATGCAATGCACGTGACGCTATTTAACTTTTCACATCATAGGAAAGATTAGGTAGTCTTTGAGTCAGGGCCGGATGTTGTGGGAGCCGAGATGTGCATTGCATTTGATGTCTGTAGAAGCAACAGTGTCACGTGTTGGGGGTCGGTGGGTCAAGGGGTTTACCCCACACATTCTAGGTATGATCCATCCACAACCCTCTCGCCTTAAGCCGTGAGCGTACTTAGGTGTCATGGGTCTCTGTTCACACCTCTAGTCAGGGGGCTGGTTCTAGAGCGAGGGGCAAGGTGCTACTGACCCTGGGGCACAGCTGGGAGCGGGACAATAGCTCAAGCAGGTGTCAGGCATGGGTTAGTCTCGGTGACCACGTGTATGTGAATGCAGTAATGTGTGTATGAAAGGTTAGGATAAAAGGACTGGTTTAGAACACCAAGTTGATAGAGCTGCGGACTAGTAGATGTAAGGTTGGTGGTTCAAATCCTGGTATGACCAAGGATTATTCCCTGGAGTTAAACATTGCGCACATTAAACTGCCTGTCCGCACTGACTATCTTACTGCAGCCATCAGTCTAGTGGTTCTTTCAGTGCATAGCTTAGTAATAGGACCCCATCCCCCATAGTACAGTCTCCCTCTAAATAACTATTATCACCAATGCATCTTTTGCAAGATCTGTTTACGGGCTCGTCTTCTGCCTGCTGGAGAGATCTATTGTTAAGCGACGTGTTTGGTGTGAAGTCTGCTGAAGGCTGAGGGTGTTAAGCCTTGCCGCAGAACCAGGTGTGTCCCATTCTACTGGACTTGTGTGGTGTCTGGTATCAGCGGCACTTGTCTTGAGCAAGCCAGTTACCACAGTGGAAGGAAATTTGTGAGGGTGTCGGATCCCTACAGACTGGTGTGCGACTCTTGGCAGGTGTTCCTCTGCTGTGGCGAATCTCTACGCTAACCGGGCGAGAGGAGGGAGATCGAGGGACCGCGGACAGACAATCGTCTAAAGCAAAAGCGAAGATCCAACCTTACAGGAAGGCTGCCTGCAACTGAGCTCTAGGAGAGCGGGTTAAGAGGTCGATGGTCGACCGAGAAAACGTCGCACAGCGCGGTGGCTGTTGTGACATCAGTGAGAGGGCTCGCGTCTCTCAGTAAGCTGTGTCTAGAGGCAAAGGACACGAGGGGAGATCGGCGATACGAGTCTGGTTCTAGGAAGGAGTAGCCAAGAGGACTATTCCGTGTCAGTCTTCAGGACAGCAGAGAGGGGATTCCCTTTATGAGCACCGATTTCTTTACGTTTTGCGAGCATTACAAACTACCGGGTGAAAGTGTTGTGTGTTCTAGAAGTGGTCATGGTATGTGTGCAGTGAGACAGGTATGTGTGACTTCATTGTTATAATAGTAGAGCAAGTGATGGCAGGAAACACATGTTAGTTAACCAGAAATTCGGGGAGTCATCTTCTGTCTATGAACTTAGAATATTGGTTCTGTAAATACTCGCTGTCTGTAAATAATATTCTCTTTTCTTTCACTGTATTACGGAGTCTTGTTATTCCTTGTGTTGTGGGAGATTGTAGGTGGATGGGGGCTCGTGCCACGGTGTGCTGTGAAATAAGCATATAAGAATCATCAATCATCAATCACACAATTTCCACCTCCCCATATGTCGTCACCTTAAAGGCGGTCGTGCGGGCCGAGGGCAAGAACAACGCGTCGCGGGAAAAGTAAACTCCATGTGACGTCACACGGCTTTTTGGTAGTTGGAGACACGGTACGTGAGTTTTGGTGAGTGTGTGCTCTGCGCGCGGGAGGAATCCTGTCTTCAAACATTTGTGGATAAATGACATTTGACATTTCGTGCCCATAGTAACATATGCTGAAGATCATAGTTATACTCCGCTGATTGGAAGCTGTTTGTAAAGAGGGATGATAGTCCTTTCCCAGCGACTAAACGACAAACAAGGACATCAGACAAGCTGGAGAGTGCACCATATTATTGATTGGACAGAGAGCTGACTACCAACTGACACTGGGTCGTTCCTGATTCAGTGTCTGCTGAGGAGCAGAATATTGTTATATCTACTGTGGAGTAGAAATCCCTTTTACCGTCTGTCGATGGGACAGTTCTCAACTCCGTCTCGGGTTTTGTCGCCGACTCAGGTTTCAAACGCCACCAACAGACACTCAGGCTGGGTAGCTTTCCGATTTCCGGCACTCCGTTCGACGTTTCCAGTCGACGTTTCCGTTCATCTGTCAACCTGGTTCCTTCATCGCCCGTCGTCATCCCACTTCATCTGTCGTCGCCCTGTTCCCTGCATCGCCCGTCGTCATCCCACTTCATCTGTCGTCGCCCTGTTCCCTGCATCACTGCGTCGCTGCATCTCCGCGCTGCCAGGATTCTGGCACCCATCCTCCGCCGTCCTTTAACCACAACCATAACCCCCCACCCCCAACATTTCCATCATCACTACGCGGCCGCATCTGTATCCCATCGTCTCCTCTGCGCATGACTGGAGTGTCTCGTCGCGCGCTCATCCCTCACGCCGTCTGCGATGTTCCATCCCACAGACTTTGGACAGACAGCTATAGGTTTGGAGTTTTGTCGGCACATCCTCGCACTGAACTTTTGCATTAATCGGAGGGTGTCGCCACCTCATTTGCGCACATCACCATCAGCCATCTTCTCGTGTTAGTTTAATAAATGTGATCACCGCTGGCTGATTCTTTTTGTTTGAAAAAGATTGTTGTTGAAGTGAATTTGAGTTCCTGGGGGAAAAAAGCCTCCATTTTCTGTCTTTGGCTTTAGCATATCAACAGGTCAAACACGTTACAGTGGGTTCAGCACGTTCTCTCATGTTCCATGCCTGCCAGAGAAACAGGTTAATGGTCTTTCGTGTGTGCCGTTCCTTTCAAGCTATCACCTCAAGACTATCGGCATTCATGTCAAAATAACGTTTCCAGACTCGAGTTCCGTGTCACTTCAACGTCCCAGACACAAATCCCTGCCAAAGTTCACGACTGTCATCACGTGACGTGGGAACTCTTTAGCTGCGGAGTCGGTTCTTTACGTATTGTGAGAAAGTGAAACCTTTTCGTTCTTGTAAACTTCATTTTGATGTATGAGAACAGAAGCTGCGGAGACTGCCTCGGTAGGACTGGAATCTTGAACAGGCAGGCGACCGGCCCACACGTGACACCACGAAAGCTTTTGCCGCCACGGTGCACAAACAGGTCGGACTGTGACTGCTCCATTTATCCCTCGTGTACATCAACCCTTTTGTGTACACTAATATTAACCTTTCTTTGTACACTAGTATTATCCTTTCTATGTACACTAGTATTATCCTTTCTGTGTACGCTAGCATCAACCGTTCTGTGTACGCTAGCATCAACCTTTCTATGTACACTAGTATCAATCATTGTGACTATCACCAGTTTCTCCTGCTTGTTTTGTACAGATAACCAGTCTCAATTGGCTGCTTACCCAGAAACGTCTACAAAACTGATGGCGGGACAAACTTCTATAAAACTGATAGTGGGACAAACTTCAGTAAAACTGATGGTGGGGCAAACTTCTATAAAACTGATGGTGGGACAAACTTCAATAAAACTGATGGTGGGACAAACTTCGATAAAACTGATGGTGGGACAAACTTCAATAAAACTGATGGTGGGACAAACTTCGATAAAACTGATGGTGGGACAAACTTCGATAAAACTGATGGTGGGACAAACTTCAATAAAACTGATGGTGGGACAAACTTCGATAAAACTGATGGTGGGGCAAACTTCTATAAAACTGATGGTGGGGCAAACTTCTATAAAACTGATGGTGGGAGAAACTTCTATAAAACTGATGGTGGGAGAAACTTCTATAAAACTGATGGTGGGAGAAACTTCTATAAAACTGATGGTGGGAGAAACTTCTATAAGACTGATGGTGGGAGAAACTTCTATAAAACTGATGGTGGGAGAAACTTCTATAAAACTGATGGCGGGAGAAACTTCTACAACGCTTATCGCTTTTATGACTAAAACTTAACTGCAATTTGAAATAAAAACCACACGTGTTCTTGATTTTTTCCCTTTTCTAGACTTCTTTCTCACTTTCTCTCAGTAGTAAGAACCCTTTTCTCATGTGCGGAAGTAACCATTTCAAAACTGATTTCTTCTCTGTCCTAAGGCTAATTATTTACTGATTTCGCCTGGTACCTGATTAAGTTGATTACTACACGCATTTCCTCTTCTTCCTATATGCTTTTCAACTGATCCCTGGCTGATGTCAAGCAGGAACACACACACACACAAGCACACACGCAAACACAAGCACACACACACAAGCACACACACGCACGCACGCACGCACGCACGACCGCACGCACTCACACACATTACGTTTCTAAAAATGTAGCGGTTAACTTTGTGGGCGAACAAAAAGTCCAAGCTTGACATTTGAAATTGGAACTGGACCTGTAAGAACCTCGTGTGAAGACAGGCGTCGATACATCAGGACAGAGGCGTGTTCACAGCTGACTCCAATTCCAGCGCTTAGCAGGGCTGAGCAGTAAAACTGCCGTCATTTGTTAATGAGGCCCAGGTCTGCTGTTCACAGGGCAACCTGTCTGTTGCTTGGTCCCGATCTGTGGCATTAGAGTCAAAAGAATAAGAAAGATACACTGTACAATCAGTAGCAATTACGGCGTCACTACAGACACCAGCGAGATAACCCTACAGAATATATAAATATATATTAAGATGAAATGTAACAAATAATATATCAAAAAGATAACTAGTAGATCTTAAAAGCAAATTCTGAGATATGATACTGATATATGAGAAGTTAACGACATTGGCATAACTGTCAACGACAGCACAACAACCACTGTCAGTGACAACACTACAATAACTGTCGGTGACAACACGACAACCACTGCCAGTAACAACCGAATCACTCCTTGTGACAAGACGACAATCACCTCCAGTGACAATGCTACAATCACTGTCAGAGACAACACGACAATCACTCAGTGACAACACGAGAATTACTGTCAGTGACAACAGGAAAATCACTCGGCGAGGACGCTATCAGGACCAAAGGAAGCACGGTCAGTGCGAAGGGGTTGCGATGGTGAACAAGGCTGTGAGAGAGAGGACAGAAAAAGTCGCCTCGTTAGAACATGTGTCATCAGTCACAAAGCTTTGTTGAAGAGTGTCAGAAAGCCTGAAATCCAATGGTTTGCTTCTGGTCGTACGACAGAATGACGCTGTGTTGGGGAACATAAAGCTGACAGAAATGAAGTGAAAATGAAACTAAAAGAAATGAAACTAAACGAATTGAAACTGAAATAAGTGAAACTCTAATGAAACTGAAACAGTCTCGCCGAAGACCAGTGGCCTTTGCTAGAATGTACATTGCATAAGCATTGTGAAAACTTCAACAGACAGACAAACAAACATGCTGGCAGACAAACAAACAGGCAGGCAGGCAGACAGGCAGGCAAAGACAGACAGGCAGGCAGACGTACGGAACGATGACGTTTTTCTATCGTCTTGAATGTTTCAAGTGAACAGTCTTCCTTCATTGCTGCACGGAATGTCAACAGACCTGAAGGCTCGAGCCTGCTGTCCAGTGCCAGCGCGTGACTGCTAGGGCCGTACAAGGGTCTCCGATTGGTGCACTTTCATTTATCTCTGTCGGCCTTCGTCTGTCGTTCAAAGCGCAGGTGCACCAGATGAATAGAAAATGGGGATAGACCGAGTGCTAGCTCCGCGCAATAAGTTTTCTTTGACAGACACTTTGTATATGACGTCTGCTGATTTATCAGCCATCTACGTGAACAGAAGGCAGTGACTATGACCGTCACACGCTGCCTTGTAGAACTCGCTCAGGACAATCTATAACGCCATCTACCTCAGCAGATGGCAGCCATTATGGCAATGGGCTACCTACCCGATAGCTTATTAAATCTCTTACCATAGCCAGGGTAGCGCCTATTTCAGCAGAAGAAAGGAAAATCGCTATCAAACCAGCAGTCAAACTAAGATGGGAGGAGACCTACAAAAAGAAGCTAAAGGAGCGAGAAAGGAAATAGAAGGACTACCGAGTAACAGTCTAATATTATTGAAATCTACTAGAACAAACCAGGCAAGAATCAGCAGAACGAGACTAAATGGCGAATACCACATGATGTACAAAAATCCATTAAGTCGTAGCTGTGTTGACAGGTTTAACACATCGCACGTGCTGTTAGAGTGCAACCTAAATAGCAAAGAAAGGGGAAACCTTAAAGAAGAACTAAACAAATATAAACTAGCACTAAATTTGAAATCAGCTCTTAACCCACCCAAAGATCTATGGCAGTACATACTTGAGCTTACAGTCCAGGTAGTAAATAGCCATCCTGAAGCAAGACACATCTAAAAATAATTTTTTAAAAATTAAAAATCAAAGCGTCATTTAAAAAGGGAGGGAAATTTAACCCTAACCATAAAGTAGAATATAAGGAAGATGCAACGTCTAGCACTTAGGGATAGGTCAGTAGGAAACAGCCAGCAGGGAAAGCGACAACAGCCAACCACAGCAGCCAGGACACCAGAACAACAGCCTCCACCACCACCAGCTTGGCCGCCGAAGTCGGAGAACGCCCCCAGCCCCCACTCACCATCTTCCCCTCACCCCTATAGTGCGAAATCACCGACAGGTGGAAGCACTTTCCCCTCAGCAAACTGCAAGGTAGTGCCGTCTTCGTAGTTAGACAGGTGCATGACCTACACGGCGGTAAAATTATCCACGCTTCCCCAGCCGAAAAGTAGCTCATACCTTGGTACGGGTAAAATGCCCGGTCCGTACATTACTGTGATGTTGCTCAGGCGTTAACAACGACGGGCCTTTGGGCAAAACAAGTCATGATCACTGTTTTGGCGCCTTTGGCCAAAACAGGTCATGATCCCTGTTCTGGGGCCTTTGGGCAAAACAGGTCATGTTCCCTGTTCTGGGGCCTTTGGGCAAAACAAGTCATGATCACTGTTCTGGCGCCTTTGGGCAAAACAGGTCATGATCCCTGGTCTAGGGCCTTTGGGCAAAACAGGTCATGATCCCTGTTCTGGGGCCTTTGGGCAAAACAGGTCTTGATCCCTGTTCTGGCGCCTTTGGGCAAAACAGGTCATGATCCCTGTTCTGGCGCCTTTGGGCAAAACAGGTCATGATCCCTGTTCTGGCGCCTTTGGGCAAAACAGGTCATGATCTCTGTTCTGGCGCCTTTGGGCAAAACAGGTCATGATCCCTGTTCTGGGGCCTTTGGGCAGAACGGGGCATGATCCTTGTTCTGGGGCCTTTGGGCAAAACAGGTCATGATCACTATTCTGGGGCCTTTGGGCAAAACAGGTCTTGATCACTGTTCTGGGGCCTTTGGGCAAAACAGGTCATGATCCCTGTTCTGGGGCCTTTGGGCAGAACGGGTCATGATCCTTGTTCTGGGGCCTTTGGGCAAAACAGGTCATGATCACTATTCTGGGGCCTTTGGGCAAAACAGGTCTTGATCACTGTTCTGGGGCCTTTGGGCAAAACAGGTCATGATCCCTGTTCTGGGGCCTTTGGGCAAAACAGGTCATGATCCCTGTTCTGGGGCCTTTGGGCAAAACAGGTCATGATCACTATTCTGGGGCCTTTGGGCAAAACAGGTCTTGATCACTGTTCTGGGGCCTTTGGGCAAAACAGGTCTTGATCACTGTTCTGGGGCCTTTGGGCAAAACAGGTCTTGATCACTGTTCTGGGGCCTTTGGGCAAAACAGGTCATGATCCCTGTTCTGACTCATGAAGGATGCTGTGTATGCGCGATTGCGACACCGGCGGGGATTCAGTTTAATTCCAAGCGAGCGATCTGAATACCGCGATAACCTGCCGTCAGCTGCCGGAGGCAGGTAGCTAACCGTCGCCAAGTTGCCTGCCTTCGGTAAAGACCGAGCCATAATGCGGATACCAGCCCTGTTCAGCAGAAGGCATCACTCGGGACGCAAGTTTGCAATTCCCACCGACTTCGCGCAGGCACGCGCGGTGTATCATGTGCGCTGCGCATGCGCATGCAGGTTGCTAACCACAAAAACGCATAATTATAGGTCAAACCATGACCTCTACACAGAGCCACTTCTTATAGTTACATTGAAGAGACCCAACCCGTGGTGATCGGTAGCAAAGTGGTAAAGACGTGGGGTTTTCAGTTCGAAGTTGCAGGTTCAATACCCGTATTAGATTACGATTTCTTTTAGGGGGATGGGGGTTAGGGGTAGGGTTAGGGTTTGATGTTAGGTAGAACTTCTGTTTCCATGTATAAATTGATGAATAATTCGGCCAATATAAGTTAATCGGGATGAGAGAGGTTTGCGCATGCGTCCCCCAAGTAGGTGGGAATTTCAGACTCACATCCAGGACGCGAATTATTTGTGTTAGATGTAAAGGCAGTTATATTTTCTTTATACTTTAAATAAGAGCCAAATAGGATCTTATTAACCTAGGAAGATTATTAATTTGATGAATAGTGTGATAAACATCCTGCTAACGGTGCTTTTTATGGTGCAAATTATGTATCTGACAGTAAATCACACTCTGTCCTTTACCTGGAATATGGGATACATGCCTCGCACTTCGAGAAAGTCAATTTTCAAAGCTGACATTGTCTTACAGCAGCATTTGGCGAGTGTACAATCCAAACTGAAAATCTTACCCGGCAGAACATAAGCTCTTTGTGCAGCAATCTCATCTAGCAAGTGTGGGGTTACTATCATTCGGCAAGTGTGGGGTTACTATCATTCGGCAAGTGTGGGGTTATTATCATTCGGCAACTGTGGGGTTATTATCATTCGGCAACTGTGGGGTTACTATCATTCGGCAAGTGTGGGGCTACTATCGTTCGGCAAGTGTGGGGTTATTATCATTCGGCAAGTGTGGGGTTACTATCATTCGGCAAGTGTGGGGTTATTATCATTCGGCAAGTGTGGGGTTACTATCATTCGGCAATGCTTGCAAGACAACTCACTAGCTGACTTATTCCTATCATGGCGAATATTTTAGAAGTTCCTTGAATTTCCCTGTTGTTATTCGATAATAATTAAGTTATTCGGTCATCCCAGGAACGAATAGCTTAATCCAAGTTCGCCGAAACACCGTTATCAAAGACAAAAAACATCCGCTATTCGGGTATAAATTTAGTACAGTTACATGCATACGGGGCCAGTTTCAGTTCTATTTAATTAATCGTTCCTTTATTTCAGCAGAACAGAACAGTGGAAGAACATCGTATTTAAGTAGAGGAACAAGCCAATTACAACGGTTTTTGATGCATACATAGACCAACCAGTTTCAAATATGACTAGCACGAGAGAGTTACAGTTTGTTTGTAGGCGCCGGTGTCACATGTCACCCTAGGCTAGTACCTGTCACTCCTAGGTAAGCCTTTTAGCCCCTCCCTTTTGGTCAGCTAGTAGGGGGAAGATACGTCATCACCAGGCTATCGCTCCGCCCTTTCTGGACCCTTAGGGGCTAGCTGGAAGCTCGCCATTGGTCAGCGCCGTTGGCCGGCTCCACCGAGTTTGACCAGAACCGGTTTAGCCCAGTTTTAAGGCGTCAGGGGGTTAGAATTTAAGCAGGGAAAAAACGCGAGACAGAGACACAGAGAGGGCCAGAGACACAGAGAGGGAGAGAGACCAGAGACACAGAGAGACGGCCAGAAGAACACAGGTAGATACACTCGGATGGAGAGAGTGTTAATGTAGGAAGACCAAGAGAAGCCGACACGTGTAGGCCCGCGGACCACTAACCCTCGCCATCTTAGAAGACGTGGAAAGAAGGAAGGACTCCAGTTCTCTCGCAGATATTCAGGGTGAAATCTGCTGACACGCCGACGGACTGACGTGAAAAGGGACTGCTGGACGTGCCTTATAAGTAAGGTCTGCTCTTACCTTAAACTTAGAGTCGAGGACTCGCATAGATTTGTGATAAGTGGTTTTAACTCAATCGTGACGTAGAATCCTACCCTCGAGCATCCCCGTGGACGCGGCATTTTTAGCCTATTTTCAAAAATTCATTAAAAAATCCCCCAAAACAATACAAAAATTATGTAAACATGGTATCTAACTACAATAAATAAAGAAAACTCATTTCTTATCGTGTTTCTTGGACCTTGTTCCATAATTTGCAAAATCCTTTGATGGAAACACAACTGAATGTGAAGAAATCAAAAAGTCCTCGCCATTACTTATACACGACATTGTGCGACATTGCTTACATGTGCGGGCATGTTTTTCTCTTCGTAATCACTTTCTTGGGTCTTTCAGGCACAAATACTCTTGTCTTCATCCAATTTATCACATTAAATTTGCAAAACAATGTCATTTTTGTCTTTAGCGTGTAATTTGAAGAGTAAATCTAGCATTTATCAAGTGACAGACCACACGTGGACACTCGCTTTGAATTATTTACCGAAAACCAGTCTCTTTGTCAATTTAAGTACAGTATAAGGGAAGCAACTCGTGAATAAATGATTCAGCTTTCTAATGTAGGAGTTCTTTACCTTAGACGATTAGGGATTCCCCGTAAATAAATTTTCAAAGTTGTGCGAATTTTTTTCCGCATTCGCTAGTAAGCGCGACCTTATGCTGTGCGGATCATTGTCCGCACACGTCGCGATTGGGTTAACCTGCCGGAGTCAGGTGACG
Organism: Lanistes nyassanus; assembly: GCA_004794575.1. Lineage (NCBI taxonomy): Eukaryota > Metazoa > Mollusca > Gastropoda > Architaenioglossa > Ampullariidae > Lanistes > Lanistes nyassanus. Next base: position 28,493 of record SMGT01006394.1, read on the forward strand.
TCACAAGCTAATAGCCGGGCGTGTTTGCCAAAGGGGGTTCAGAGAGGTAGCGCTGGGGTACCGTGTCCTAGCTTCATGGTTGGTCGATGAATAGTTTCAGAGCTGTGTGTGTTGCAGCTAAGTAGTAGTTTCAGAAGTGTTCAGTGTAGATACTCTGTCGTCGGTCGCTTCTCGCCTCTGTGTTCTGCGGAAAAGTAGTGATTCAATAGTGACAAGAATAGGTATTCTTTGGTGTTCTCGTATTGATTCAGTGATTAGAGCGGGATCATAGGCCGGTTGGCAGTTTGATTTCCCTCTTGCATTGATTTGATTATTTCCTTTATCTGATGCACGTGGTATGACGTCATCAGGCAGCGTGTTACCCTAGACACGAGCACGGTGATTCTTTGTAAATAATCTGTAGATATATTTGATGATGTCGAGCCAGTTAGTGTTTGAAATATATGTTGAATAACAGTTCGCTCAGTTGTGTGTTTTACGAGGCCGGGGGCTCTTGAGCTAGTAGTGTTTTGCCTGTGAGAGACTGAGCGAACGTGTCGAAGTATGAGAATCTTTTCCCTCGGAAGATTGCTCTAGTTGTTCACATTATTTCACAGCATCGTCACCCTTTGGTTTAGAAACCACTGACCTAAAGCAGTAAAGGTTTTGGTGACGATTGCTAAATTAAATCTACAATTTTACGAGATCACCATAAAAATTGACCAGTAATTCTGGAAAGTCGAAGTCCAATAAGATAAGGTACCCGCCCGCCGTGACAGCCGGCTTGGCGAGACACACCGCTGAACACAGCCCGTCTTCAGGCTCTGGCAATATACCGCGTCAAGAACATTCTTTGACACAACACAAAGTACATGTGTCGGCATATCTGGAAATAAATGTCAGAATAAAATATCTGAATGAACGTCATATACCTACATAAGGGACTACAACAATACTCTGATAATGTTGCATGCTACTGTTCTTTCTCACTGGGATTGGTGGGTGGGTGGGGGAGAGGATCAAAGGTCGGAGCTCCTTAGCTGCTCTAGTCTGTATCCTTACCAGATCTTTCCCAACTGTGTGTGATTATTTCACGGCTAAAGAGACAGTGCGACTGCAGACAAATCCCAATCGTCTTGATTGGTATTTCTGTTAATTTACCTCATCACCAGCATCAACACAAACCTTTGATCACAGACACTTTTTAGGAAATTTCGGAGGCCTGCAAATGCAGAACAAGACGCTAGAGAATGGTTTTCCGTTTTTAGCTATTTCTTTTGTGATTCAGCGTCGCTGTACCTTGTACATGTGTTTATAATCTTTCTGCGTGCTACCTGCTACATAGGCACGCGCTCGCACGCATGCACGCACGCACACGCACACCCACAAGGTAAAACAGAATTTCAGGGACTAAAATCCAAATGTTGTTGCTGCCGTGCGATAACGGTCCAAAAATTCGATCTCCCGGGGGCCGCGGAAGACAGAGCTTTTCTGGCCATTGAACAAGTACAGCGGGAACTCACTTGTGTGGGTGGCACTGCTCCTCCAGGGGGTTGCACCCTTCAAAATTGTTCCCAGATCACGAGGAGAAAATTTTGTGTTCATTGTTCAAGTCCCAGTGCTTCCAGTTTTAATGTCCCGCACAGGAAGCAAATCATCTCCCAGAGTCAATAATTTGTCACGTGATTAACACCCAGGTCAGGGGAGGTAACGCTTGGTTATAACAGCGACAAAGGCTCGGTGCCTGTACAGTTCGCAGCCAATGACATCATCGACAAACTCGTTTGATGATGCTGTCACGGACTGCGGCAGATAAGATCCCAATTGGTGGTCACGCAACATGACCATCGCTTGAGCGCCCGTGCCTCGTGACAGCCACTTTGGCGATGTCTCTCTGTGCAGGTAATGTCCATCTGTGCAGGTAACTTCACTCTCTCCAGGTAATGTGTTTCTGTGCAGATAATGTCTTTCTGTCCAAGTAATGAAATACACTCGTTCAAACCACAGTTGTACGCCATCTGACAGCGTTTGTGTGCGTTTCTGTGTTGGAGGTGTGGTGGGTTACAAAATTTTTTAGGAAGGGGGGGGGGAACAACAGGAGAGGGCGGATGTACAGAAGGAGGGGGGTGTACAGAAGGGAGTGTGGTGTCTGTGGGTTAACTTCCTGCCGCAAACTATACAGGTGCGTAACATGACGGTCCGTATAGAAGGTCCACAGGTGATACGTTTCTGTGTTCTGTGTTCCTGAGAACGTTATGAAATGAGAATTTAGGGGTTGTTGTGTTTGGCAGGAAAGTGCTTCCACCTTGCGGTGATTTCACACCTGGTGGTGGCTATGTGCACGTGGTGGTTCCCTGTGTGTGTCTTTCTTCTGGCGATCTATCGCTGGTGGGGGCTCGTCTCGCCTGGTGGAGTGGTGTCCTTGCTGGTCTATCCAACTGTCAATGTCAACGTCAATGTCATTGACATTGACGTTGACGTTAGCATTTACATTTGCATTTTATTCATTCTCCCTTCACCCTCAACGGGTTGTTGTAGATTTCCTGCTGCGTAGTTCCGTCAACGATCACACGAACCATCCGTGTATGAATGACCTTTGTAAGTTGAGTTCTGATAAAAGACATAAGCAGCAGTACAACAAAGCAACAAGAAGGTGAGCAGAAATTCACTAGGTAAGCAAACGATCACAACCTATCTTAAGAGGCTCGCAACAGCTTGCAATAAAGTGAGTAGAAACAAACATACAGCACCGGTTATCCATTTCCACGAAAGTCTTTGAGTAGGATTTTAATGAAACATTATAGCTCTGTGAGTAGTCGCTTGCTCCCTGTTGAGACCAGGCGATGAAATTTATGAGCATCAGGGCGGTTTCTGTAGAAATGCGGTAGCCATTTGTTTCGGTCATCCCTACATTTATCGCAGCAGAAAAAATAATGGCGTTCATCGCCGATTCTATTCCCTCATTCTATTTTATCTCTCTGCCTCTTAGGTTTTACTTTAGGTGTGACTCACTTGATTTCAAGTTTTTCAATATTGATGTAAGTTTTCCCCACAGCCTACTGGGTGTGGGTCACCTAAAACTCCTTTCTGAAGGATATTATTTAGATTTGTCTGAGATCTGGGTAGGCATTTCCTACACGTGTTGTCAGTTCCATTTTACATCGCCATATCTTTTACGGAGGGTTCAGAGAGGATTCTGGATGTAGAACAAGTAGCTGTGAAGGGCATGTTTAAGTTCTTCCCTTACCTGACTTTTTGGGCTACACTCTAGCGGGACACGTGGTGTAGCGAGTCTGTCCCCTCTACTACAGGTCACTACACTCTAGCGGGACACGTGGTGTAGCGAGTCCGTCCCCTCTACTACAGGTCACTACACTCTAGCGGGACACGTGGTGTAGCGAGTCTGTCCCCTCTACTACAGGTCACTACACTCTAGCGGGACACGTGGTGTAGCGAGTCTGTCCCCTCTACTACAGGTCACTACACTCTAGCGGGACACGTGGTGTAGCGAGTCCGTCCCCTCTACTACAGGTCGCTACACTCTAGCGGGACACGTGGTGTAGCCAGTCTGTCCCCTCTACTACATGTCACTGGGTCTTTTTCAATCACATGCTAATCTGGTTTGGTTGGGCCTGTTAGGCTTAAACAGTATAAGATCATTACTTGGTAATTCTTTTCTTTCTCTCCTGGTCCCCCCCACCCTCGGCGTCATTTTTCTGTTGTAGACTTCCTGCTGCGTAGTTCCGTCAACGATCACACGAACCATCCGTGTATGAATGACTTTTGTAAGTTGAGTTCTGTTAAAACTGTGTTGAGGAGTGCTTCTTCATTGTATTTGGTGAGATCTGTGTCGACATGTGGTGGATGTAATGTCTAGAGTGGGATTATATTGTTAATATTGAGCATTTATAAAAGATAACGTTTCACTGGGGCACTCAACAGGTATGACTGTCTTTTGTGTGTGAAGTAAAAACCAACATGGTCAGCAACAGTACACAGAAATGTGTGGCAAGGAGGTCAAGGTCACACGTATAAATAATTCTTTGAAAAGTCTGATTGGTTCGGCAAGGTTGTAACCTGTCTTTGCTGTTTACAGTTAGTCGTCATCTGAAGATGGCGAGATTTATGCTGACACATCGGTTTCCCCATTTGTGCACTGCTGGGAGCGTGTGAGACTGCAGATTACAAAGGTAGAAAGAGAGTGGGTGAGAAGGAAGGAAAGAAAGAAAAAGCCAGGTGGAGGTGAGATAACAGGGAAATACGTGGGAGAGTTCTCAAATGCACAATTTAAGGTTTAAGATTTTATTGATTGCTTATGAGACACTTGTCACTGCTCCTATCGCTTGGGTTGTCTACGCAGCAACATTATCAAGGTATCACTTGATTTACCTTGATTTCAAAACCGACGGAATACGAAAGAATTGCAACACCGGGCGGGAGGAAGGCGGGAAGAAGAATCCAAACAAGGACAGCTGTCAGCAGAAGAGCTGCTGTCAGCAGAAGGACAGCTGTCTGCAGAAGGGCAGCTGTTTTGCAGGAGCTGGTATGGCAACTGCGGGTCGTGCAGCGCGCATGACAGGAAACCCGGAGATGACGTGTGCAGGTCGACCAGGAGGCTGCGCGGGGGATGCTGGGATCGATGTGGCGGAGGTGTTGTGATGTGTGGGGATGTTCGTACCCTGACGGGCCGCCCATGGAGCGGCGCTCAAGTGCTCGGCCATCGATTGGTCCGTCTAATTTCTGGCCTGAAGGGCTTCCGGGCCGACACACGTTAAGGCCTCGTGAGTAGCCGTCACCAGACACTTGCCTCCCGCTTTTTATTACTGTCCCGCTTCCCCCTCCCCAGCGGAGTCTTCATCTCTATTTTCCTCTCCTTCCCGCCGTGAACCAGCTGAGTGAGGCGAGGGACAGTAAAACGTTGAGTGTACATGTCCTGTGTCCTGACCTGATTAGCGTCGTCCCGAATGTTGACATCCTTCCCCATCTCTTTGACCTACCATCTGACAGTCTCACGATATCTCTAAAATAACTACGTAACATCTTCTCCCCAGGACTGTAACACCTTGCCCTGCCCTGCTGTCAGCAACGTAGTCTGTTGTCCCAGATCTTGTCAAATGTCTTGTCCCAAACTTCGTTACTAAGCAACTGTAGTGGTCTGTCGCCAAAGTCCTCCAGAACTACATATATAGTGTTTTTTTCCCAAGCGATTGGAAGCTAAATTAATGGTAACACTAGGGTACTGTTGACATGAAACAATAATTTCAGAAATGGTAATGCTAATATAGCAAGAATGTGACAGTTTTCGCTGCCGGCCAGAAAATAAGTGCGCACTGTTGAAACGTAGGGTACACATTAAAATAAAACTCTTTTGCCTATCTTACTGTGTTCGACTAAACCGCGTGAAAATCTCGCACAGGGCTAGGAACTGGGGTCCTACCCTCCTACCTTTCAACTATTTTGTTCAGTCTTCTAGCAATTCTCACAGTTTTTCTGCGTAGAAAGTCAGCGTCACGCCAGCAACCTGTTACAGTAAGCGTCACGCCAGCAACCTGTTATAGTCAGTAAGCGTCACGCCAGCAACCTGTTATAGTCAGTAAGCGGAAAGAAAACTTACTGACAGTAAGCAGGCGCTCTCGTCAACTAATAATATTAACGACGGCCATTGACAACGACAGCCACAAGGAGAAAGGAAGAGAAACGGCGGATGGTTGTCCGTGGGCACTTACAATCTTCTAGCCAACTGTCCTCGTACTGTACGTTTTGCTTTCACAGTGTTTGTGTGCGGGTTCCAAAGCAAGGGCGCACTGCTCCCTTCATTATGGAATATCCGTAAATGGTGCATTTTACTGGAATATCCTCAAATCGTCGCTTTTATAGTAGTAATCTGTACAATGTTCTGTTACAGGCAATAAGCACGTTTTGTACCGTTTATTATAAACGATAGCGTGGTCTTTCTGGCAACAGAGTAGCTGTAAACTAGCAAAAAACTACAATCTGTGCTGATTTCCAGAGAGGTTGGTTGGTTGGTTGGTTGGTTGGTTGGTTGGTTGGTTGGTTGGTTGGTTGGTTGGTTGGTTGGTTGGTTGGTTGGTTGGTTGGTTGGTTGGTTTAGAGGAACAGTGCTTCCAACTCGTGCTGAATCCGCACTATGGACAGGGGTGGGGTCCTATTACTAAGCTATGCCTTGACAAACCACGTGACTGATGGCTGCAGTAAGATAGTCACTGCGGGCAGTTTCATGCTCGTGGGATGGCCATGGAATCTCCACAATATTTAAGTCCAGGATACAACCCATGACTACTGGTGGATTTGAACCTGCAACCTTCGACACACGAGTCGGCTATGCTGTAACCAGCGAGCTACACAGCCCCCTTCTCAGAGAGATACCTGAGTTCGGCAAGCTTTTGAATGGCACCACTGCATAGCGCTACCTTTGGTTTGACGTCACCCACCTATGGATGGCTTGTTACATTCTACCTGCCCTTTAATTCTGTCTCTGGCTTGTAACAGCTCACCTGTCCCTCGCTACAGTTCCTTTGTTCCCCATTACAGTTCATATGTTCACATACATCCGCATGTAACATGTCTTGTTGGCGTCACCTGATACCGAAAGGCGATGAAGCAAGTCTCAGAAAATGGCCGTGCTGGTGTTACAAGTGCGTCATTGTAATGTCTCAATCTCCGTCATCGCTGGATTCGCTGGACGCAGTCAAACTGTCAGAGACGCTCCCTCTGTCAACCTGGAGGTTCTTGGACCTCAGTTCACGGCGACCGGTTCTACAACCGCCCCATAACGACTTGCGCCGGACTCGCAACAAGGCCCAGGAGGGAACCGTACGTTGGACCGACGTCCCTGCAGGGAGCGCCTTCGTGTTCTCGGGCCTCCGCAGTTGGGGGTCGGAACTGGCAGTTGGCGGCCAGTTCAAAGCCTGCGACACGGGGTAGGAGCGCCTGGTACCTTGTTCACGCTGACGTAAAGGGGTCCGTGCTTGTTGACAGACTCCCCTAGAAGCTCTTTCTGCCTGACTCGCCGTGACTGGCTGGTTGGCTGGGGCTGCATGCCACGGCTAGCCTTGCATCCCGCGGGGGGCGGCCGCACCGTAAACACGTGCAGCGTGTTGCTCGCTTACAACTGCGTTAGCGCTGGCCGGCACGTGCAGTGGCGACGTGTGATAAAGACCAGAGCGCGTGCGTGCTTGCATCCGCTGTTATCGTCTTCGCGCGCTACTGGCAGTGGATCTTTGATGGGCTGACTAGCGAGTGAATACACCTTTGCTTTGCGGTGATCAGACTGACTGGGGGTTGAAAGAGCTTTGACTGGGGGGTGAGAGGGCTGACAAAGTTCAAAACTCCGGGTAGCTCGATCTTTCAGTCAAAGTTTGGTGATTTGTCAGAGATCAGCGGTGATGACCGTCACATGAAAGCCCCAGTGACCGAGACACCGTTGGTACACGGAGGTGTTTATGGAGTGACCAGCCTCGATACGGACAGGTGAACGTCAGCCAGCCTGCTACCTGTTGTGCTCTACACCGGTAGTTTGGGTATTCAGGGGCAGTCGCCAGGTGCCAGCATTCTTGTTTTGTCAGCAAGGTAAGAGCACACGAGAAACAACTCTCTTTCTATTCCTTCCTCTTTCTTTCTCTCTTTCTTCCTCTTTCTCTCTCTCTGTCTCTCTCGCGCGCGCTTTTACGTTCTTACGCGTGTATTTTTGTTTTATCAGTGACCATTCGCGATGATGTCACACGCTGACGGTATTTATACGGGAGCTGTGTGGAGGGGGACACGCTGTATCATTGCTATGGTTACGATACTCAGTCAACAGTAGCCATTCTTAGGACCACGGGCCTGTTCACTTTTCCTTACCTGGCCTTAGTTCCCCCCCCCCCCCCCCCCCCCC
>SMGT01006394.1:46920-59684 GCA_004794575.1 Lanistes nyassanus
GGGAGGGGCTTGGCGGGTGAGGCTGGGGCAGTGGAGGGGGGTGGATGGTTGAACAACTGACAAGGTTCAAGATTACTATGTGCATTCCAGTTGTTCCATTAAAAAAATATTTTATATCTAAATCTTTATTGGTAAGAAATCCTATGTTACGGTCCTGTTACAGAAAAAAGGTGTCCTTTCAAAGTTTGTGCGAATTAAAGGCACTTCATTATTTGATTATGTGGGGAGGCGGGTGGCCGAGTGGTCAGAGCGCCTCCGAACCCAGAACCGCTGCTTTGATGCCCAGGCACCGCAGCACACTTCCCCCCGTTCCCCCCGTTCCCCCCGTTCCCCCCTTTCCCCCCACTTGTGAATGGGTACCTGAGCTGTTGGAAGGGGAGGAAGGGGGGACAACTTTGAGGAGACGGAGACTTTTAATGGAGGTTTCGTTAATGACTAAAAGTCATTATAGAAGTAGGGAAAAAATAGGGAAAGGGCAGTGTCTTGCTGTCTCCCTGGTGACAATGTCGTTAACTGCGGCTGGTACGCTGGTGCTTGTTTACAATAATCATGAGGGAGGGATGGGGGAGAGAGGGGGGACTGATTGCAGGGGAAGGTGGTGGCCCGGCAAGGGAAAGCCAGATTGCACCACAAAAAGAAGTGGAGTAATCTAGGAAGGCGAGCATAAAGAAAAAGGACAGAAGCAAAACTTTCATGGGAAATATTTCTTGCAGCAAGAGCATATAAATGGAAGTGGGCTCCTGCTGGGAGCTCTCTGTGCGTGGAACTTTTATCAAGCATTTTGAAGACAGCGGTGCCAGGTCGCATGTGAGTTCATTCCGTTCATAGCTGGCAGTGTGTGGGACATTGGCAGACCACCTGTCTGTCATGGTGTGCACGCGATGAGTCACCGAGCGCAGTGGGCCGCTGCCAGAAACCGCTACCTCCCACTGAATCCTGTGGCCACGAGCAAGCTGACAACGGAAGTGACGTCACTGGGTCAGGGAATTTTTCTAATAGCCTACGACGTAACGCGGGAGAAAGCACTTGACTGAAACCTTAACGGACCAGAAATGACTGAAGCCCTAAAGTCCGCAGTTGGCGGGAAGCCAGTTACACCATGTTGTTTCTTACAAACTTCACTGCGGGCCACGCTGCCATGTCTTTACACCTCGCAGCACAGCGGCAGTGCTCTCCCTTAGGCACGGACCCAGCACTGCGTGAACTCAGCACACCAGTAGAATAAAGACAATCTTTGACGTTCACATCCGGAAGTTACTAAATATAACTCGGAGAAATTTCTCCAAGCATTACAAAGATTTTTTCTATTAAAGAAATTCAACTCATCCTATCCCCTGTCTGCTTCCCCCTTCCCCCATGGAAGTATCCTGTTCTCAAGCTGATAGAATTCTAAACTAACTTCATCTCTCGCCCACCTCGCTGCCATCTCTGTTATCCTCGGTGCGAGATAAACGCTCGTTCTTACCCAGACAAAACTAAAGGAAAAGCAGAGCGGAAAACAACCGGCGAGGGACGAAGTGGTCCGAAGCAGTTTAGTTTTAGTTTCATTATTTTAACGACGCTGTTCGTGCTCTCTCCCTACCTCGCCGTCATGGTAAAGCTGTTGTTATTGATTTGACACTAAACAGTAAACAGTAAACAAGATGGTTCTTGGGCTGTATTTCTGTTAGCTCTCCCTGTGTGTGTTTAAGTTCTAAAATACGACCGTGGCCCAACAAGGACAATGTGTTGGCTGACTGCATTTCTTTTTGATTGAATATAAACTGAATATGCGCGCGCGCACGTGTGTTTGTGTGTGTGTTTTGACCCAGGGTTGACTTGCATGAGCATTCGTAGCTGCTCTTTCGATCGTAAGTGTGGTCGTAAAACCCTGTGTATTTTACGTCCACCTTTACGTATGAACATGGGATAAGAACGCCCATGCAAGCCAGCCGTGATCTCGTGCGGCTGATCTGAGCGATCCCGCTGATCCGGTACACTAGGTCACAGGTTCGGCTAAGATTAACCGCCCTTTTATTTTGCTTTTTAGATAGATAGTAAGCAAACATGAGGTTAAACTTGAAAGATTCCAACTTCACTCAGGAATTTGTTTTTCCTATAAGAAACTGAGGACAGAGAGTCTTTTAAAGGACAAAAAGGTTTTTCAAATATTGGTGCTAAAAAACTTTCAGAAAGTCAGTCTCGTAGACATGTGCCATGTCGCAGTTACCGCCTTAAAGTGAGCCACATCACAATTTCCCCTGTGCTAATCACACATCACTAGCAGAACTTGCAGAACTAGCATCACTAGCAGAACTACCACTCGTGAAGCGAGGACCACGTACAGGCGCTGGGCAAAGTGGAACTTACAGTACGTACAGGTAAAATCTAAGTGCGGATAGTTATCACAGCAGAACGTAGCACAAGTACAGACACAAACTAAATACGGGTACTTACGACAGCAAAAACTACCCGGGAGTACCAAGTGTAAATATAAGGGTCAACTCAGCTACGAGTAGCTTTATGTGGGGATAGTACAACCCCACCTGTACACCACCCCACCTGCACACCCACCCTGGGGCTAAGTACTAGTACAAGGACTTGCAGCCATGGGCAACGTTTTTCACACTATGCGCGCGTCAAACGACATCCACGTGACTGACGCTGAGCTCTGGGGGTGGGTGGGTGTCTGTGTATGGGGGTGATTATGTTTGGCCACCCTCACCTACTGCAACAACCAGTGTCTAGCATTCTGTCCGTCCACAGCGAGAAGAGGACTGCTACATAGCGGTGACCCCACCTCAGCCACAACCAACCTAGTGTTTTACCTGGAGCCAGACACGAGGAGGATCATCTCCAAACTCCTCTTCCTCTTTTTTCTCGCCTGGAATACAAAGTCCCGGAGACATCGGCGCATTTGGTTAAAGAGGCAGTTTTGGAAAAACTGCATTTTGTGAATGTTACAGTCTGTGAATTTGACACAGAATATGGATTTGAGAAAAACAAATCCATTCCATGAAAGTAACATTTTGAAGAAACACCGTGAACAAGACACAGTATGCAAAGGCATCGCGTGGATGTGAAATCCGTGTGGGTCTGTTTGGCTGACACCAAGCAAGAAGACAAGGGACCAATTAAAGAAAGAAAAGAGGCCAAAGAAAGGAAGAAAAAGAAAGAAAGGAAAAAGAAAGATACGCCCCTCCCGAGGTTTCCGTCATGCGCCAAAAATCGCACAGGGCCGAGGATATTGAAAGTTGGCTTGGCCAAACTGTAGCCCTCGCGAGCGGATCCCGAACGCCAGCGTTAAATCAATACGACTACAAGTTGACGGAGGCTCAAGAAAAAGGTGGCTTCATTAAGTGGCAGAAAACTTGCAAGAAACTTGACCTCACGATCACCCCACATGTTCATCAACACAGCTCGCGCTGCCCCCCCCCCCTCCCCACCTACACCCACCCCAGGGCTCCCCAAGTTTTCGAAATGAATGCGTCACAATGACCCCTTGTCTAAATTACAGTGCATCACATTTCTATTCTAAGGGGTCACTGCAGAAGTCAACGGAACAGCTTAAATAAAACACTGGTAAAACGTGTGTCACACACGCACAGTTTTTAATTTTGTGCAACATTTCTCGATCTTCGTGCGCAAATAATGCACCTAGCGTGCGTCATCGGGAGCCCTTACCACACGCCCGTCTCCTCTCTCCCCACCACCACTCGTATGTACTTAGTCCCCTCTCTATCCTGCTGTACTCTTCATGCATAAAAAACAGCACATCATTTTTTTGTAGCGCGCGTGCACAGCAGGTGAAAGGCTGTTCTTCAAGCGGGACCTTACGGCAGCTGAATGACCCTGTGGCTGTTTCAGTGCTTGTCGTCAGGTCAGCAGCAACTGACCAATCTCAGTGAGATGTACAGTAATAAGGACGTCATTAGAGCTTAATACTGAGAACACGGTCAGGCTGCATTACATGGGCCTTTGTATCTCCACATACACTTAAAGCTATCATAAAATGCACCGGAAGATCAGGGCACCAGATACCAGCTGGTTTCTACATGTCCGGGGTCAGACACCAGATACCAGCTGGTTTCTACATGTCCGGGGTCAGACACGTGCCAGGGACGTGCCAGAAATTTCCTGTTGATCTGTGCTCGAGGCAGTCCTGACATGACATTTAAGTTCTTTCTGGTATGCGCTGTCAGAAAGACTTAAGTAAATATAAAATAACTATAACTGGCATGTCTTTAGGTTACAATCAAACATACACATTCTTATTTAAACCAACACATTTTAAATCAAACCTTCACATTCTAATTCAAACCAACACGTTATTATGCCTCGTGGATTTTACTTAATTATTCTACAGGCATATACGTTTTCAAAAACTTTAATACTTATATGTGAAAAATCCTACTGCCAGTTTACGCTACATTCCTCGAGCAAAGGTTGACCAAAAATAAGAACGACCGTCTGCCATCAATATTCCTTTTACCCCGCACATAAAGCCGTTTTTACGATTTAAATGGAAAACAGTAATAAGACTTCTTCGCATGGTTAATTTGTAATGGCCTTCCAGCGCAGTTTTTGGGAATGTTTTCTCTTTCTGTCGTCAGTGCAGTAAATTGCTGTCTGCTGCAAATCTTTTCTTTCGCCAGAGGGATTTCATGTCTTGCCTGCGCCTGTCCGCCCGACTGATCGCGCCTTATGCGACTTCCGCTGGAAGGATGGGATGGGGAGAGGCAAGTCGTCAGGACAGCGACAGGTCTGGAGAAAAAAGATGGCGGCATCCCTCACACTATGAATTCTTTTAATCCTGCTTTCGGTTTAGGGAAGAGGACCAAAAATCCCATCCTTCAGGCTTCTCAAGATGCCCAGAATTCCAGGAATTCCCAGAAGGAGGTTGTTTTTGTCTGTCGTCTTCTTGCCGTCTGTGTTTTCCAGCCACTTACCCAGTTCTCTGTGGAAAAGCAACTGGTTGTTTTCTCTGCAGGGCAGTAAAGTCTTTCTGACCTTGACTACAGGACATACCACCAGGGTCACCAAATTCCCGCCTTTCTGCCCTATTTCCCCCCAGCCTCCCCGTCCTCTCCTTCCATGGTGGACGGTTCGGATTCGGTCTTAAAATCTCAGCTAGTTTTTTCCCTCCCAAATGTGCCAGCCGTCGTCTTGTCTTCGTCTGTGATGGCCCAGCCATCGCTATCACCTGGTGCCATCCCGACCGCTTCAAATTCTGTCTCGGATCTTGGGTTGAGGGATCTGTGACTGGAAATTACTTGGTGATTGGGTAATTGAGTATACCTGGGTGATTGGTAATTGAGTTTACCTTGGTGACTGGTAATTAAGTATAACTGGGTGATTGGGTATCACTGAGTAATTGGATACCTCTGGGTGATTGATAGTTGAGTATAACTAGGTGATATCGGCGACATCATAGAAAACGTACGGAATGATCTTCAACAATGCCATCAAGTCCGCGTGGAGGGTCGTGGTGTGACATGCCGGGCCGTACCTTAACTTACTGGACTCGACTTCTCCAGACTTACAGAACAAACTTTTATGGTGATCACGTAAATGTAGACTTAATTGAGCAATCGTCACAAAAACCTTTACTGCAACAGGTCAATGGTTTCTACACCAAAGGGTGACGATGCTATGAAATAATGTGAACAACTAGAGAAATCTACCGAGGGAAAAGATTCTCATACTCTGACACGTTCTCTCAGTCTCACACAGGCAAAACACTACTTGCTCAAGAGCTTCCACCCTCGTAAAAACACAACTGCAGCGAACCGTTATTCAACATATATTTCAAACACTAACTGGCTCGACAACATCAAATATATCTACAGATTATTTACAGAGAATCACCTTGCTCGTGTCTAGGGTAAGAAGCTGTCTGATTACGTCATACCACGTGGTATCAGACAAAGAAGATAGTCAAACTCCAGAGGGGAAATCAAACTGCAAAACGGCCTATGATCCCGCTCTGTACACAAATACAGTAAGTGACCGACAACAGAGCGCCTACTCTCGTCACTACTGAAACTACTACTTCTGCAATACACAATTCTAAAGCTATTTAACGACCAACAATGAAGCTATGACACCTCCACGACCAGCACTTCCTCTACCTCCTCTTGGCGTACGCCCGGCCTCTAGCTTATGATGTCTCCTGTCTCCGGCAGGATAAAACCACCTATCTTAAATCAACCCGAGTCCCAACTTATAAGGCGCGGCCAGCAGTCACTTACTAGTCAGTCTCATGACTTGTCCAACGTCCTGGCTAAGATGGCGAGGGGCAGAGGTCCGTGGGTCTACACGTGTCCGCTTCTCTTGGTCTACCTACTTCATCTCTCTGTATGTCCTACTCTCTGTGTGCGTCCCGAATCCCCGCCCTCACGTTTCCCCCTCCTTAAGTACTGTGTACCCTTCTCGCCCTGCGTTCACAGGAACCACCCACCTTATTCTAGTTCAAACCAGTTCTGGCCAGCCTAGGTTGGGGCGGAGCTATTAGCCTGGTTATGATGTACCGCCCACCTGCCAGGTGTGAAGAGAGGGAAGGGAAACAGGCTTACCTAGGGGTGACAGGTGATAACCTACGAGTGACATGTGACACGTGGAGGGTCTTCGAGAGCCAGTCACGACCAAAGCATTTTAGGCAAGACGGCGATACCCAGGACTGCTACAGTGTGTTGGCAAGATTGTCATGCTTTGTCCGAGAGAACGAACGTGTTGACAAACCCGCAGACAGACGCTCAGGTGGTTAAAGGGGTTGATCACCCTGTGAAATCTTAATGGCTAGTTTGCAGTGCATCACATCTTTTGCTCACCTACATAATATCACATCTTAATCTTCGAATTAGCCTGACTTTTTCTGCTTGCGCGTGCGCCACGCTAAGTGGTGCTGTCGCGCTAACAGAGGTATTGGCGGTGAGCAGTCTTCAGCAGTCTTCTTTACAGTGTGCCGTTCGAAGTGCGACGCATGTTCCTTTACTTAGTACCAGTTCGAGGTGACGGAGAAAGTGGGGTGGGGGAGATATATATTCACTCTTTTTCATACTCCCTTATTAATGCAGGGAATTACTTGTTTTACGTGGCTTTAAAACTCTTTACGCCGTGATATCCGCCTCCACTCCCTCGTCTCTCACACTCATGTACGCAACGGCTCACCCAATCACACGTACACAGATACGAACGCGTGTGAGAACGCACACAAGCAGACACGCATGCATGCGCTCACTAGACACAAGACGGTTACACAAAGCGTAACAAATCACTTTTTGTCTTGGAGTCGCTTAGCACCAGATCACAGATGGTGTGGCAAGAGATTTGATTCTAATTGGCTACCGGAGCGGTCCGTGCGGCTGAGGCATCGCTAGGAGTGACTTATGCCTCCTGACATTTGGGGCACGTGGGTAGACAATGGTCGCCTTTGTCGTTTTCACTAATGACAGCGGCAGAACTTGGCTCTTGTCATCTTCCGGTCAGTGCAGCGCGGCACCAGTTTGTTGGCGAGCACGTGTCCTTTCGGAGTCCCACAGAGGTCCGTCCTAGGCCCATACTATTCACTCTGTATACAAAACCCTTGGCCGATGTAATTAAATCTCATGCAGTGTCAAGTAATAATAATAAATGTAGATTTTTAACGCACGAGAACACATTTCATGCACACTTCGCGCGGAAGTCAGTCTTACGCAGATGACACGCAGCTGTATGGCAGAACTTCCCCTCAAAATGCTATCTCCACCCTTCGCAAACATGGAACTCAGTATATCATGTGCAGATCAGCATGTTTTGAACTACCCAAAATTAGTGTTATTCGGCAGCATCTCAGTCCACCCCGCTAGAACCCTGGTGTGTGCATTCATTCTGACTAGGCTTGATTACTGTAATGCTTTGTTCGTGGGACGCTCTCAGCACCACTTTGAAAAACTACATCAGAACTCGGTTACGTGACTTGTTCTTCGGGCAAGAAAACGTGATCACGTGAAGCCATTGCTTCGTGTGTTTTACTGGCTACCGGTTCGAGCGCGTATTGAATTCAAGTTATCAACACTGTGCTTTCGCTTCCTTTCTGGCTCTGCTCCTTCATATTTCAATGACCTCCTCATTCCTTGCATACCGGGCAGACAACTCCAGTCATCAGCAGACACTCACATTCTCTCAGTGGCAAAAATGAAGACCAAATTATACGGGGAACGTGCGTTCAGCTTATTTTGCAGCAACACAGTGGAGTTCACTGCCTCACAACATCCGTCATGCGCAGTTTCCAAACGACACGGGTAAACCCAGGAGTAGATCGTTACAGAGTCAAGACCTGGTCACAGCCCAGCCGCTCGCCGCAGTGCAGTACGTCACACGGTGCACGTGTACCCGACAGCCGCAGTGCAGTACGTCACACGGTGCACGTGTACCCGACAGCCGCAGTGCAGTTATGTCACACGGTGCACGTGTACCCGACAGCCGCAGTGCGGTATGTCACACGGTGCACGTGTACCCCACCGTCACAGTAGGGTATGTCACACGGTGCACGTGTACCCGACAGCCGCAGTCCAGTATGTCATACGGTGTACGTGTACCCGACAGCCGTAGTGCAGTATGTCACACGGTGTACATGTACCCGAGAGCCGCAGTGCGGTATGTCACACGGTGCACGTGTACCCCACAGCCCCCAGTGCAGTATGCCACACGGTGCACGTGTACCCCACAGTCGCAGTAGGGTATGTCACACGGTGCACGTGTACCCGACAGCCGCAGTCCAGTATGTCATACGGTGTACGTGTACCCGACAGCCGCAGTGCGGTATGTCGCACGGTGCACGTGTACCCCACAGCCCCCAGTGCAGTATGTCACACGGTGTACGTGTACCCCACAGCCCCCAGTGCAGTATGTCACACGGTGCACGTGTACCCCACAGCCCCCAGTGCGGTATGTCACGTCTGTTGAACTCTGTACGCACGCTCCTTGTCCAACCTGACGGTCTGGTCAAAGCGAAGGGCAGCGTGTCGTCATCGCGCGTGACGCGTCTTGTGGCGAGTGTTTGAGGAAACAGGGAAAAGGTTGGAATGTTTATTAGTTTCTCACAATTCGGGGAGTCCGCTCTTCCATGCTTAATCTCCAGTCTTCCACAACCCCACCTGCTCCCACAGCCTTTTTCTCTCCCCCCTCCGCTACCCATAGCTTCCCCTTAGCCTGCGTTCTCTCCTACAAACTACAAACTAGCCAGAGGTCGCGGCAAGCGGCCTGCGCGTTCTAGCCCTATAATGAGGGCTTCTGGCTGCGAGCGGTGAGCGGCCAGCCAATCACAGGACGCGTGTGGGCTTGCGTTAATTTTTTTCTCGTCTTGTCGTTACCGCAACTCTTCAATTTCCGCCCTGATTTGCACCGCTTGTTCAAACTGGCGTTTCCTCTCGAGAGGGACAAATATGTCTGAAGCACGAGAGATTTATTCGGAACAAATTGTTTGGTCATGCACGTTCAGCCTACAGCAACAATAACGTTTGATTTACGTTCGAGACGTTTTCGCTTTCAGCGCACGGAAGTAGAAGAAGATGGTCAATTTCTGAGCTTTCTTGCCTGGCTGCAGGATGTTGTGCCGATGGCCCGGCCCTGGTATGCGGGGATCGATGGGTGGGGGGGGGGGCGACATTAGCCGCGATCGGCCTTGGGGGAGGGGGCCCTGGTGCTCAAAGTGACCGGCCCTTGTCTGATGGTCGATCGATGGCGGACGGCGGTGGTCAGCGATAGCCCTCCTCTGATAGTGATAGCTTCCTCTGATAGTCACTGATAGCCCTCCCCTGATAGTGATAGCTTCCTCTGATAGTCATTGATAGCCCTCCCCTGATAGTGATAGCTTCCTCTGATATACTGATAGCCCTCTGATAGTGATAGCTTCCTCTGATAGTCACTGGTAGCCCTGTGATAGTGATAGCTTCCTCTATAGTCACTGATAACCCTCCCCTGATAGTGATAGCTTTCTCTGATAGTCATTGATAATCCTCCCCTGATAGTGATAGCTTCCTCTGATATACTGATAGCCCTCTGATAGTGATAGCTTCCTCTGATAGTCACTGATAGCCCTCTGATAGTGATAGCTTCCTCTGATAGTCACTGGTAGCCCTCTGATAGTGATAGCTTCCTCTGATAGTCACTGATAGCCCTCTGATAGTGATAGCTTCCTCTATAGTCACTGATAACCCTCCCCTGATAGTGATAGCTTTCTCTGATAGTCATTGATAATCCTCCCCTGATAGTGATAGCTTCCTCTGATAGTCACTGATAGCCCTCTGATAGTGATAGCTTCCTCTGATAGTCACTGATAGCCCTCTGATATTGATAGCTTCCTCTGATAGTCACTGATAGCCCTCTGATAGTGATAGCTTCCTCTGATAGTCATTGATAATCCTCCCCTGATAGTGATAGCCTCCTCTGATATCCTTGTCTTTCTCTGATAGAGATAGCTTGTCTGATCGTCACTGACAGCTTCCTGCGATAGTCCCATTATAATATTGATAGTAATAGTCTGCTAGTGATAACCCTTCTCTGACAGAAAGTGACATACACTGCGCCTGATAAGGAAGTCATAGCCGAAAATCAGCCAGCGCTGCAATAGTGCTCGCTTAAGGTCAGCAATAGGTCAACAATACAATAAAAGGGGTTAGGGGTGGGAGTAGTAAAGGGGTAGGGGTGGGGGTTACGGAAGGGATGTGGGTGGGCGGGGTGAGAAAAACCCGGGCAGCGCCGGGTCTCCAGGCTAGTAAAAAAAAATAAAAATGTAAAAGTGGCTGCAATTTAGTCACAGTTTTGGGGACAAGCGAAACTGGGTCAAGCTAGAACCGACACAAGCAAAGTCTGTCCTTCTGATATTAGCCCCATATCGTGTCGTTTTGTGGGCTACTCACCATGTGGGATGGAGTGTCGTTTTGTTGGCTTTGTGGGCTACTCACCAAGTGGGATGGAGCGTCATTGTGTTGCCTGTCGTGGGCTACTTGTCCCTGTATCAGCTACTCACCACGTGGGATGGACTCACGTACCAAGACTTATCCGTCTCACCCGTCCTTCCCATCTCAGCTTCCACTCACACGACATTCAGCCGGACGCACTTCGTGGCAGAATTGTGTAGAGAATCGTACCAGAAGTGTGTAGAGAACCGTACCAGAAATGTGTAGAGAATCGAACCAGAAGTGTGTACAGAAGCCTACGTAAGTGTGGGGAGGAATACTCCAGGAAGTGTGTAGCAGTATGTCAGAGAGAGTGTAGAAGCAATCACGTGCTGAGGTTCAAGCCGTTTTCTCATTCGCTTGCTATGCATTTTGATGTACTTTGCCGCTGAGCGGCCTGATGTCATTAGCGTCAGGGTTTCTATTTTCAGCAGTTTGGTTAGAGTGGCGACCGATTGTAATACTGTGGGCTCTTCTCCTTTCCACCTTCCATTCTCCCTCACTTCCGCTAATCTTCTCCCCCCCCCATCTCTCTCTCTCTCTCTCTCCGTGTGCATGTGCGCATGCGTGCGCGTGCTGCTGATACTCTCCTGACACCCCAGGAACCAGAAAAGGTGGTGCCCAAACAATGGCGTCATTTTGCATCTCTCCTCCCCTTTTCTAATCCATGGTACCCAATCCATGCTACTCATGCCCAGCTGGATGAAGTGGGGGGGGGGAAAGGGGCGAGCGTGGTGCGGAGCAGGGATTCGAACCACCCCCTTCAGGTTCAGAGGCCAGCGATCAAACCACTCCGCCACCCTCTTCTTTCCGTAGTAAATTATAAAATCGGCGTCAAAATTAGTTGTGAATGTTGAACTACGAATTGTGTTGTGTCACATGTAGTAGTAAGGAAGAAGAGTAGTTTTTGTATATCCAGTCGTTCATGATAAAAAAAGTAACACAAGATCAGAATTCTGTTTGAAATAATAAAATATATTGGCTTTAAAAAAGAATTGCATAACGGATGTGTACAGTTCTGAAAAAAAATCTTCGTGGAAGTGTCGATGAAGGCCGTCTTAGAAGTTTCAAAGTTTTCGTGGTTTCGAAGCAAACTCATTGGACCCTTCGCCCTGATGTTCGTGATAGTTGCTGGCAGGGTTTCAAGGTTTCGAGGTTTCGAAAAATAGAAAACAATTCTATCCGCCCAAAACCTTGAGTAGGACCGGTTCCGAGCTGGTTGCAGACTGTTCGATGTACCAACTTTGGAGCGTGCAAACCGGCCCTTACACCAGGAATACTGTAATTTCATTTTAAATAACAAGAAAATGTCTCTTTTTGTAACAATTAATAATGAAATATGATATTTATTTATAGATTTTACAGTGTCATAACCATTGACACAGAGCCTATCAAATGACCCGGTTGCTAAGCAATGTTAAGGTAGTTTACTTACAGATCTCTAGATGCATACTTAAGGGGAGGTAAGAACCCCAGGCGACGAGGCTTGTAGAATCAGCAGCACGTGCAAGAGTTGGGCATAAATCAAACGGCAGTTCGCACGTGGGCATGTCACGCGAACTGCACAACGCGAGACTGGCTGCTTACGGTGCGGCTGTACCCTGCGTTCGCTCGGCTGGACAGACAGGTAGACAGCGCTCGCTTTACAGGGAAAAGATTTCTTCTGGATAGGGCGAGTTGAGATGCTGGCGAATCCATAGAAAATTTTATTTTTAAATTTGCCGTTTACTGTTTTCTAATCCACTCAGCTCTTGGAATCACTGTCAGCTGACAGGATGTGGATGTCACGAGGAGCCAGGGGAGTGACGTAAAATAGGGGTTGGGAGTAAGGGCCTTGGGGGGGGG
>SMGT01006394.1:84189-103926 GCA_004794575.1 Lanistes nyassanus
CTCCAGCGGCGCCCCACTGACGCCTATAGGTCCCTCAGTAGCACCTCGCTCAGGTCTATAGGTCCCTCAGTAGCACCTCGCTCAGGTCTATAGGTCCCTCAGTAGTACCTCGCTCAGGTCTATAGGTCCCTCAGTAGCACCTCGCTCAGGTCTATAGGTCCCTCAGTAGTACCTCGCTCAGGTCTATAGGTCCCTCAGTAGTACCTCGCTCAGGTCTATAGATTCCTCAGTAGCACCTCGCTCAGGTCTATAGATTCCTCAGTAGTACCTCGCTCAGGTCTATAGATTCCTCAGTGAAAGCCCACTGAAGTCTATAGGTAACTCACTGACAAAGCACTAAAGTCTGTAAGTCCCTCAATGGCGGAACACTGAAGTCTGTAAGTCCCTCAATGGCCGCCCACTGAAGTCTGTAAGTCCCTCAATGGCCGCCCACTGAAGTCTGTTAAGTCCCTCAATGGCGGAACAATGAAGTCTGTAAGTCCCTCAATGGCGGAACACAGAAGTCTGTAAGTCCCTCAGTGGCGGCCCACGGAAGTCTGTAAGTCCCTCAATGGCGGCCCACAGAAGTCTGTAAGTCCCTCAATGGCCGCCCACTGAAGTCTGTAAGTCCCTCTGATCAGTGGAAGCCCATGACGCCTCAGTCCAGCCTGGCGGTGTTGGTGCCAGTAATGCCCCATTAGACCTTATCAGTCCGTCAGTGCACATGCCAGGGCTGGGCTCCATCAGAGGACCGCTGGCTGGGGAACTGACTCGCTCCCCGCGCCCCGCTCTCACGGAGTCTGTTTGATCATCAGTGCGTCAGACAAGTCCCCCGGTCGGCCTTAGTGGCGCTTTATCTGGTCTCAGTCCTTTTGTCCGAAATATCAGATTGCTCCCCCATGGACAGGGTGAAAAGTTTTCAGCAATGCTTCTATACAGGATGAATTTTCTTAGTCTTTCATCTTCTGATGCTGTCTTCTCCTCCCGTTTCCAAGGGCATTGAAACAGACGCACACTGTCTTACTTCGATATCACGTTTAGCGACAGAATTTCTTTTGACTTGTATATCCTGTGCCCCGGCGCAGCATCACGTTCCTGGTGAATAAGTTGTCTGCACCGCTCACAGTAGTTACAGACAGATTGCATGTGTGTGTGCGTGCGTGTGTGTGTGTGTGTTTTCTTTTGCTAATTTTTGTACATGATTTAGCCAGATACTACCATCAGGGAATCAGCGAGTCTGTGATCTTTCTGTTTGATCCATTGCTTCGTTAGAATGTACCCTCCTACCCCCAATGCTGAACCGTGCACACCCTGGTCCTTCCACAGGCCCGCCACTCCTTCTGTCACCCCCTCCCCCCTCCCACCTCGGCTGCCAGCTGATCCTCACCGCTGTGCCTCCGGCCTGAAACAACAGGCAGTGAGATTTAATTATCCCCCCACAGCGCAGTCGGCGTGAACGGACCTCCCGACCGGAAGATTGCGCCGGAGAGCATGGTAGGGGAGATAAATATTTTAGCAGGGACCCCGCCAGTCTCTGGCTCCCGCCGCCCGGGGAGGCAGAGATAGAGACGTGGAGTAATTTGAGAGGTCACGCTGCGCTGGTGTCACTAGGAGTTTGTCTGATTGATTTTAGTAATTGTGTTTTTTAATTACTGCCCATCCACACTCTCCACTCCCTCCTCACTAACGGCTGCTAGTCGAGACCAGGTAACCATGAATATTTCAAGGGCCCAGACAGGTGTGGCGTGAAGCAGACGCGTCAAGCGGCTTCTGAGCTGACGTCCGATTTGGTGCGTGTCACGTCAGATTTGAGAAGATATGCACTGTCGGTCAGTGCCGCTAGATTAACACTGGGCCTAGTGCCTGCCGCACTCGCGCTGAGTCGTGAGTCAGCAGTGACATTCCGCCGTGCACAGCTGTAGGGACTCGCTAACTGCTTGTGGGCTGTCTGGTGATGTGTACACCTGTAGGGAGTTGCTAGCTGCATGTGGGCTGTCTGGTGATGTGTACAGCTGTAGGGAGTCGCTAGCTGCATGTGGGCTGTCTGGTGATGTGTACAGCTGTAGGGAGTTGCTAGCTGCATGTGGGCTGTCTGGTGATGTGTACAGCTGTAGGGAGTCGCTAGCTGCTTGTGGGCTGTCTGGTGATGTGTACAGCTGTAGGGAGTCGCTAGCTGCATGTGGGCTGTCTGATGATGTGTACAGCTGTAGGGAGTCGCTAGCTGCATGTGGGCTGTCTGATGATGTGTACACCTGTAGGGAGTCGCTAGCTGCATGTGGGCTGTCTGATGATGTGTACACCTGTAGGGAGTCGCTAGCTGCATGTGGGCTGTCTGGTGATGTGTACAGCTGTAGGGAGTCGCTAGCTCGTTGTGGGCTGTCTGATGATGTGTACAGCTGTAGGGAGTCGCTAGCTGCATGTGGGCTGTCTGGTGATGTGTACAGCTGTAGGGAGTCGCTAGCTGCATGTGGGCTGTCTGGTGATGTGTACAGCTGTAGGGAGTCGCTAGCTGCATGCGGGCTGTCTGATGATGTGCATAGCTGTAGGGAGTCGCTAGCTGCATGTGGGCTGTCTGATGATGTGCATAGCTGTAGGGAGTCTCTAGCTGCTTGTGGGCTGTCTGATGATGTGCATAGCTGTAGGGAGTCTCTAGCTGCTTGTGGGCTGTCTGGTGATGTGTACAGCTGGAGGGTATTATGCGGGTATTATATAGGGTTTTAGATTAACATGACTGTGAGTTGTCTCTGATGATTTACACAGTTCTACTGTTGTAGACAAGATTCGGTGGCGGTGTACACGCGGCTGTAGAAATCTTGACTCACTTTGAAGTCTTGTTTGCCGTCAACACCGTGGTGACCATTGTTTGTCCACCGTTAGACAAACAATACAACGTGCGCGATCATACCAGCCTCTGACACCATGACACTAACAGTATTAACTCAATCTCCATACAGGTTGTTCAAAGCTGCGTGGGCATTTACCGTTGGCATTTTTCATATCCAGTGTCAAAACAAAGTCATTCTCGCGTTCACACACATTCAGGCGATAGTTCCGTGCTTAATCATGCGTGTTCATTCAGAACGTGTGCTGTCAGGCAAGAGCATCCAATCTCATGAAGGCAGAAAACATTTTCACACGTCACTACCCCTTCACCCTCTTAGCAACATCCGGGCAAGTTATCGTGCTGCTAGAAGATGAACATCGAAACAGAAGAAAGCAGTTGGACAGTTACAGACTGGCCCGCGTTGCACGGGACATGTCATGTAAGGCACTTGGCATGTCACTGTCTTGCCAGACCTGATCAGCGTGAGCCGTGTCCACCATTCCTGGTGGCTGTGGCCGCGGGACGGGACACGGTGACAAGGGGTGTAGGAGCAGTGGTGTGGGTGGGTGGGTGGGGGGCAGAGCTGAAGTGATGATGATTGATGGGTTGATTGATGATGATGCACCCGATGCACTTACTGAAGCCTCACAGCCCACAGCTGCCAGCAGGGTCCGACGGGAGCCGGAAGATGCCTGCCTGCTCTGACCCCTGTAGTCGCATCTACTGCTTCTTGTGTCCAGAACGAACACAGCCCGCCGACGTGGTTCGTAACCGAGTGGTGACAGCGTGGGCTTCAATGGCTGAAGATGGTTTTCGCATCTTCGTTTGGTTTTTCGATTTTTTCCCTTTTTTTTGCCTCATTTTAAACACTTTGTTCGTGGTGGTGGTTGGGAGAGGGGTAGGGGTAGGGGTAGGGCAGAAAGTGATTGCTTGGACACTGTTCAGTAGATGCGAACAGGATGGGACTACAGGGGTCAGAGCAGGGCAAGCCTCAGAGCTTGCGGCACGTCTGCGGCTCCCGTCGGACCCCTGCTGGCAGCTGTGGGCTGTACCCCTCTGGGGCTTCAGTTAGTGTGTGTATCGGGTGGATGATGGATGGATGGATGGATGGATGGATGGATGGATGATGATGATGATGATGATGATGATGATGATGATGATGATGATGCAGGTACCGAAGTGTTGGGGCACGGGTCTCGCGGTGTACAGTGGGTGATTCCTGTTTTGGCACTGGTTGTTGTGGTGTTGCTGGTGATGCTGGCCACCGTCATGTACAGGTACTACCGCCACCCCAACACACGGTGAGACGTCTGTCTGTCCATGCTCTGTCCTCTGCCCATGCTCTGTCGATGTTCTGTCCTCTGACTGCCCATGTTCTGTCTACTGTATATCCATGTTCTGTCCTCTTTCTGTCCTGTCTGTACATGCTCTGTCCTCTGTCTCTCCATGTTTTGTCCTCTGTTAATGTTCTGTCCTCTGTCTGTCCATGTTTTGTCCTCTGTTAATGTTCTGTCCTCTGTCTGTCCATGTTCTGTCCTCTGTTAAAGTTCTGTCCTCTGTCTGTCCATGTTCTGTCCTCTGTCTGCCAATGTTCTGTCCTCTGTCCATGTTCTGTCCACTGTCTGTCCATGTTCTGTCTATATTCTGTCCACTGTCTGTCCATGTTCTGTCCTCTCTGTCCCTGTTCTGTCCATGTGCTGTCCTCTGTCTGTCCATGTTCTGTCCTGTCTGTCCATGTTCTGTCCACTGTCTGTCCATGTTGTGTCCTCTCTGTCCCTGTTCTGTCCATGTGCTGTCCTCTGTCTGTCCATATTCTGTCCACTGTCTATGTTCTGTCCTCTGTCTGTCCATGTTCTGTCCTCTGTCTATGTTCTGTCCTCTGTCCATGTTCTGTCCACTGTCTATGTTCTGTCCTTTGTTTGTCCATGTTCTGTCCTCTGTCTGTCCATGTTCTGTCCTCTGTCTGTCCATGTGCTGTCCTCTGTCTGTCTATGTTCTGTCCTCTGTCCATGTTCTGTCCACTGTCTATATTCTGTCCTTTGTCTGTCCATGTTCTGTCCTCTGTAAATGTTCTGTCCTCTGTCTGTCCATGTGCTGTCCTCTGTCTGTCCATGTTCTGTCCTCTGTAAATGTTCTGTCCTCTGTCTGTCCATGTTCTGTCCAGGGTCATGAGCAAGATGGCTATATGAGTTTTGCCCTGTGCGCTTAAACCGACCTGCTTGCGGTACCTGGAGTCCACGGACAATAATAGTTTATATAGTTTATTGTTTACACTTGGGACAGTTTACAGGGTGTTTATATAGTTTATAGTTTACACTTGGTACAGTTTACAGGGTGTTTATATAGTTTATATTTACACTTGGTACAGTTTACAGGGTGTTTATAGTTTACACTTGGTACAGTTTACAGGGTGTTTATATAGCTTATAGTTTACACTTGGTACAGTTTTCTTCAGTGTCCCCGGGGTAAGGCGACAGATGAAGCAGGCTATCACCGCACGCTACAAAATCTCAGGCACCCCATGATATTCGCGTCTGATTGCGCCGCTCACTAAGCAGCGAAGTGTTTGAACTCTGACCTTTCTTTGCGTGTTGAGGAAATATTCCTCAAACCTATGCAGAGCGTTGTGTTCGGTGAAACTCTCGGTAAGTCGAGAAAACAGAGCTTGGTGTATTCGGTGAAACCCTTCGTAAGCCAAGAATAGCCTTTTTCAGCTTAAGCTGCGACTCAGGTGAAACTCTTAGTGAATGGTAAGAAAATCCTGCCTCGGCCTGCTTACAAACAATGAGTAAGTTGTACGCCCTTCACCCTTTGGGGTCTTAATGAACAGAAAAATAGTGTCTGTCACCAGCCCCCCCCCTTCCCCCAAAAAAATTCGTGATACGAAGATTCACGCAGTTTGAAAAGTTTAGGGAATGTGTTTGTTTTAGATCCACCATGTAGGTTACAAGTATTGAACTGTTTGCACGCTGTTCCTAAGTGCTCGAAGCACTATACGTTGCACATAGTGACGTCATGTCTGTCACGTGATGCAGCCGAAGAAGTCACAGCTTTGCCACTGGCAGTCCTTGTGGGAACCAGGCAGGAGTCCCTCACAACCTGCTGCCGACAATAGCTGGATTATTAGACCTGCTGCTGGCGTCCGCAGCCCAACCCGCTTGTTTTCTTCCCCTTAGAAAAAGAGTGCCTGGTAGAGATCTCTCCGGATTTGTGTGAAGGTCATTTTGTAGCGCAGGCTGCGGTTTGCAGGCTGTCTCCCGTGCGAATTACTTTTGGAATCACATCGCTGGCCAATTAACTGGACATCTTGGCTTCCATTTGAGACTGTGGCCGTGTTGACTATCGGACGTGGCTGGAGAGCTCTTCAGTCTGAGAGTCTGAGCCGCAATTCATTCGGTCTGGCGCGCGCTACCACGAGTTTCCATTACACGAGCACGGGTCCGTGTCGGGCCCACGTCGGGCCGTGTCGGTGCCGCTTTGTGTGCTTAGTTGACTCGTGCCCAGGGCCCTGCCCACGTGATTAGAAAGCTGACGTCTTTGAAACATCACGTCTAATTCGCAACCTCGATGGCAACACACGCGATTACAGGGAGATCACTGCAGCTCATTAAGGCGTCGGCATGCCCCGTGTGAGAGGCAGACCAGAGTCCTCCTCCAGTCCTCTCAGCCGGCCTCAGCAGCCGGAATATGTTGGGCAGCCACGGCTGGGATGACTGCATCGACCTAACTCTGCCGCTAGATGGCATTGTCCTCGCTCGCTGTCAGTTCGCGCATGCGCTGTAACATTCGCAACTTTGCCAACCCCCGAGCTAAGCTTCGACAGACGGTAGTAATGAGGTGAACAGTAGTTCCTACACGGGCTTTCTTATCTGGCGTTCGATGACATGGGAGCACTTAATTCATCACTCAGCGTCGGATAACGGAAAACAGTCTGCATTAACCTACAACTTCCTCTATTATGATACTTTTCCAGCCATCTGTGACTGAAGGACGATCTGTATCCCAACCTGTGTTTCGTTCATCTCTCCCTCTGTGTGTGTGTGTGTGTGTTTCGTTGTTTTCACTGAGTATGTGCCTCGTCCGCGCGAAGTGTGCATAAAATGTGTTCTCGCGCGTTACAAATCCACATTTATTATTATTATTATTTCTTCAGTTGGCATGAGATGACCAGAGACCAATGAGTTCATCAGTAGGTGTGAGATGCCTTGGGAGCATTTAATTCATCACTCAGCTTTTGATCACCAGAAGCCAATTAATTCATCTTCTGGAGTTAGATGATCAGATAGCAGTGAAAGCATCAGTTGGAGTTAGATGACCTGCGAACACTTAATTCATTAGAAGCCTCTCGAGGTCCCATACGCAAGACAACCCAATAGCTGATCTATTCCTGTCATGGCAGATATTCTGTGATAGTTTCCTTAAATTTTCCATGTAAGAAAACACAATAACTCATTTCCCCTGGTGATTCGATAATAATTAAGTTATTCGGTCGTCCCAGGAGCGAATACCTTATTCCAAGTTCGCCGAAACACCGTTTTCAGAAACAGAAAAAATCCGCTATTCGGGATTAAATTTAGTATACAGTTTATATGCATACGGGGCCGGGTGTAAGAGAAGCAGAGAAAATGCTGAGTTGTTTATTCTTGTTTACATGTATTTGTCACAGGCTCGGGGGGATGGGGGATGCGATACATTATACATCCTCATTCGAATGATGAAACTACAAAGCGTTGCAAATTAAATTGACGTCAAATTAAATGGCTAACCGAGTGTACACAGAAAGTACAGATATCGTCTTATACATGCTTCAACAATTTAAAATTTAATTAGTATGGAATAAATTTTACAAGACTTTATTTGATGACGCTACTAAATAGCTTCATGTTCGTGTGTGCTTTGTTTTCATGTGACTTGCCTTTAGGTGTCACAAACAGCAACAGCCTTCACCGCTAATTGTAACTCGTAAAACCTGGTTTCTGTCTCCTAACTGAATTGTCAATGTCAGGTCAGCAATCCGCATGTCACGATCTCACATAAATCTAAAGGGGGGGGGGGGTAGGTGTTGTGGTTTGGTTTGCAAATTTGAAAAAAGAACTGATTGCTTTGGAGTTCACACATTTTTGTTTTGTAAAGTATTAGCATAAAGCGATGAGAGGTATGTCAGGAAACACAGAGGTCAGAAATAGTGTGATACTGAACGTGATGGCTGATGACTGTATAACCATGTGATAACACCTTCGCTACCCGTTGGACAGCAGACTGGCTGTACTGACGTTGCTCGTCTCCACACTGTACTTTTGTCTTCTCCTGGCTGAACATGACCCACAGTGTCATGGGCACGTGATCTTAGTGACAAGTGACAAGACTTTTCTGTGACCGAAAATCTTCCACAACATCTGATCTCATGTTGCTGCTGTTTCAGTGCCATGTACCGGGTGGCGGGTGGAGGAAGTCCCCTGAAG
The DNA here is from genome assembly GCA_004794575.1 of Lanistes nyassanus. Lineage (NCBI taxonomy): Eukaryota > Metazoa > Mollusca > Gastropoda > Architaenioglossa > Ampullariidae > Lanistes > Lanistes nyassanus. Next base: position 92,455 of record SMGT01006394.1, read on the forward strand.
AGACCTGCCGGGCCGGGCGGCTGGGGAGATGGCGCAGTGGTTGAGACCGAAAGAAGGGGTTCGAACCTGTCGGCTGGGTGCACGCACGGCCCCGGTCTGCGCTACACGCGGTCACCTGTGTGTCGTCTGCTGGAGCACACGCAGTACGTGGCCACGCCCACAGAGGCACGGGTCAGGCATCCCCCTTCCGGCCCCCCGGCGTTCACCTGTCCCGCCTACTTCCTGCCGGCACTCTCCTGGCTGCGCCTGCCCATCCTGCAGCACGTGTGGCCCAAGGAGGCCCCCGGGGACACAGGGGACGCCACTCTTTATCACGCTGCTTTATCCGCACCCACTAGTTCCGGGGAGATAATCTACCGATGGCCGAATGGCAGCAGCATCCAGCGAGGAGATGGGGGTGGAGTGGAGGAGCCCGAGTACAGCGAGATCTGGGAGGGGCAGCAGCTGCCAGACGGTCCGCAGGACATCAACGGCGCTCCTGACGCGCTCACTGACGCCGACTTCTGCGGCTGCAGGCGCGCTCCGGTTGCCTCCCCATTGTTTATGGCCAGGAGCCCCTCAGGTCCGTGCGACCTTCACCTGGGCCACTACCCGGCTTTCGGAGAATCGTCGGGGTCTCACCCCCACCTTCCTTGTCCTGATGCCCTGCACCGCGACCAGAAACGCCCTCACTGTCACGGCGTATACCACCACCGCGTCTGGCACCACGACAATGGCCCCAGCCGTGCCAGAGAGCACCCCCCAACACGTCTGCCCACTCCGGCCCTAGGGGGTGCGGCCGGGGAGACCGAGGCCCTTGACCTGCACGACCTTGGCCGGCGGAACGCGCTGCTCGCAGCAGGGGCGGCACCTCGCGCCGGGGGCCCGGACCACAGCAGGGGGGCGTGGTTGGCCCAGTACAAACTGGCCGGTGCCAGCCTGCCGCAGCGCGCCATGCGACACGACAAGCAGTGGCTGGAGGAGGGCGCAGTGGTGGACGAAATGCCGTCAGACAGCGAGCTGCTGCTGCTGGACCAGTCCTCACTTCACCCGAGCGCCGCCACGGACCACGTCAGTTCGGGCCTGACCAGCGTGCCAGACTGTGCGAGTGAGCAGGGTGTCAGAGAGGTGGTCAAGTACCCAAACCTGCTGTATGAGGGCTGTGGCCACGTGACCGCTAGGAACAATCGTCGCACTCCCAGGGACACCCCTTCCCCATTGGTGTCTCGCCTGTGGGACTTCCTGGGACGGAAAAAGACGGTGAACACAGCTCACCCACATCATATAAATTATCAACTCGCCTCGTAAAGCAATTCTCAAAGTTTACGAAAACAACTTCATTCATCTCTTGAAGATATTCACCCACCACGCGAAAATAGTCGGTCGCCTGGCCACAGTTCACTCACATCATGAGAATAGCTCTCACATCTTGAAAGTAACTCACTCACATGGTGGGATAACGATTGCCTCGCCTGCTACCACGGCGACGAGTGAAATATCTTACATCAGTTGGAAGCCAGTCAACAGCTGCCTTGGACAACAGGGCGCTTAGCTTGAAAGGTTCACAGCGAGTTCAGTTTAGCTTGTTTGATGCTGATTTCAAGGAGTCAGAAGCTGTCCCGCGATATCTCGGTCCACATCAAGAACTGAGGTGCAAACACAGCTAATTAAAGTAAGCAGATCTCATGACACAAGCTACCTGGGTGAGGTGACACCGTTCTTATCACAAAGGTGGCAGCTTGGAACGATAAAGATCGATTTCTGTAAGGCAGCTTTCTGTTGCGGCAGGACACTAACCCAGGTGCTTGAAGAGACAGGTGAGCTATTAAACGACTGTGTTCAAAGACAGCGACAGCCTGAGAACATCCAAAGTACAACGAGCTTAGAGGGGACACAACGTGTTTGGGTTTATTGTATCAGCGTTTTTTTTGATCACGCGCTGATGTCAGTGTCTGCTTGTGGTGCCACAAAGCACAACAGGTGTGATCTTGGGCAGCGGTTACATGCTGTCACAAGTATCGTGTGCTATAACGAGAGTTACCATGACACATGCTAGGACAAGCGCTTTGTGCCATATGGGAAAGCGGTTACATGCTGTCACAAGTATCGTGTGCTATAACGAAAGTTACCATGACACATGCTAGGACAAGCGCTGTGTGCCATATGGGAAAGCGGTTACATGCTGTCACAAGTATCGTGTGCTATAACGAGAGTTACCATGACACATGCTAGGACAAGCGCTTTGTGCCATATGGGATGCCAGGAGCTTGCCTTACAATTACCAACTCAGTTGCTGGCGTCTTGACGTTCGTGTTTTCACCTTCAAAAAAGGCCGGTGACTTCTAACATGACAACCGTTTGATAGTGTAGATTGCTAGCTTTCATTTCCATGTCTTTGGTGACACCTGTTACCTCGGAGACAGTGTCCACAGTACGTGACCCCGTGTCTTTAACAGATGTAGACACATTCACGTTGTGCGAAGGATGTGTAGGAGGAAAGAGATTGAAGTGGATGAGTGATACTGCATTTGGAACTGTCTGGGTAAAAACAGACACAAAACCAAGAATGTTGCTGTGGATTCGCTCAGTGGCCGCAGTTTTTCTTTTTCCAGTGAACGGTGACGGTAGTCGCCAGCTTCATCACCAGCCAGCGTCAGCGTGGGTCTGAGGCTGTGGATAACGAGAACATTAGCTGCCACTCACGCTCTGCCTGTCGCCGAACTCCCACCTGTCGGTATATGAAGTCCTACTTGTCACCCTAGTCCCATATGTCCCTGAAGTCCTACCTGTCACTAAAGTCGCGTGTCACACAAATCCTACTTGTCTTTCCGAGTCCTTGCGGTGTTTCCCGCCTGACGCCGAAGGCAGAAAGAACACACGGTAGATGGCGCTGCTGTTGTGGTGAAGAAATCTCTTCGCGACGCGCTTCTGCGGACTTTCGCGACAAACGTCCCACTAACGTGTCAGATGTATGACAGTGTTGTTAGTTTGTACAGGAAGCCTGTCTCATTTCTGGCATGCTCCCCATCTGTAGCGTTGTTATGTGTGATCATTACGTACACAGCATTAATTAAATTACTTGGAACAGTGCCAAATGACTGCGTGTTTTGTTTCGGGTTTTTGCACTATTATCAGCAAACAAGCCGTCTGCTCGCTCAGGTACTACATTAACTATACATTTGCTTGCATTTACCTGTCTAAAATAAACCCCAAACTAGGTTAATGATGAGCACAGTCGGGTGGCTGCAAACATTTTCTTTTTCTGAATACAATACAATACTATACATCTTTTTTCACCCTCGGCGGAAATTTGAGTTGTCTGCCATACAGACGACTCATACAAACATATCACACAGTACCAAAATCCATGAATAAATACATTATATGGATGATTATAAGAGCATATCCCATTATACAATATATGTTGCAAACCATTTGTTAGTCTGTGCACCAGCCATGATGTGCTGCTGGTCACTGTGAGATCTATTTCGTTTGCTGCAGTCACGTGACTGCTTTTTACACAACTGGATTGTTCCAGAGGATGTTAAGATTTTCAGTCATGTGACCAAATGTGTAAGTCTTCCATGACGCTTGCTCCCACACCTGATTGACCTGAATCAAGGAACTGGAACTGCTTGCTCCCACACCTGATTGACCTGAATCAAGGAACTGGAACTGCAATGTCGGAGAAAGCTAGAGCTGTCAGTGATAATCTCCTGTAAATCATACAATATAATTATGAAGACACTTTAACTATTTAAATGACAAACTATGAACAGCAATGTCCAATATTTAAAATAAACTGCGTGTTTGTGGATTTCAGAAAATAACTCTCTAGTCCTCGCTGATAGTAAACTACCATCAGGAAGCCGAAACGTCGAGAAGAAAGTACTCAACGATCAGAATGTGGTTCATCTAGTGCACCTGTCCTCATGATGTGGTTTTAGTGCACATTTCCTTATAATGTAGTTCGTCTAGTGTACCTGTCTTTATAATGTGGTTCATCTAGTTTACTTGTCCTTATGACGTAGTTCATCTAGTGTATCTGTCCTTGTGATATGCTTCATCTATTTTACCTGTCATCATAATGTGGTTCATCCAAATAAAGTTCATTTCTTCACAGAATTGACCATTATCTTTGGAAGCACAGGAAATCTGGCCGGTGTTCCACAGCTAACGACTGGAAGCTTCCCACAGAGGAAGCAGTTTGTGCCGTTGTTGGGTGGGTGGGGGGACAGAAGGGGGGGGGGCAAAACCATTTCCATTCCGGACAACAAGCCAGCGTTTAATAATCGTTGGTGTGTGACCTGACATACAGCGCACGCACCATAACGTTACTTGAAAGAAACGCATCCTTTGCGCACGGCTATGGCCAAGATCGCGCCAAATGTCAGCAGGCCGGAGACTAGAATTACAGCAGGTGACGACATTAGGTCGTCAGAAAAGGTAGCTTGGGCTTCAGACGTCATCAGAAAATGTAGCTTATACGTCAGACGTCGTCAGAAAAGGTAGCTTGGGCTTCAGACGTCATCAGAAAATGTAGCTTATACGTCAGACGTCGTCAGAAAAGGTAGCTTGGGCTTCAGAGGTCATCAGAAAATGTAGCTTGTACGTCAGACGTCGTCAGAAAATGTAGCTTGTACAACTTGGCACTGAGCCCCAATAAGTGTCCCATTTAGGTCCCATTTAGGTGAAGCAGTGACGTCACACTGGATGAGCGGATCAGCGACGCCAGAGTTCGACTCTTGGGTAGGATGCAGTGACCAGTCCATCTGCCTCTGGCCTAGCGCACCCCCTGACTGAGGAATCAGAGAACAAATAGGAATTCTATTCATGCGACTCGTTCATTCTATTTGGCGCAGGGTTTGCTTTGCCGTGACCCATTGTACCCGCAGCAATTGAATGTGAGATGAAAAACGTCGCTTTCTCCTTAGAGCTCTCCAAGCCTTCAGCTGCTTTTTGAAGTGGTTGTAGCAGCATAATGAACGTTTTTATATGCTCAGGCCAGGGCCCACACAGACTATTATTAAGATCTAATGTAGTTTTTGTACAGAAAGACCCCCAAGAAGCGTTAAATAGAAGTGCTATTTTACATTAGGCGCCCGGCCACCAGCTTCGATGACAGCTCACTTCCGCAGGGGAGAGAACAAATTTGAGTTATGGCTGCAATCTCGAAATTCGTATTGATCGGGCTGCTGATAGGCCACAAATTACAGTGAAATGCAATTTCTGCGCCATTCAGCTTTCCCCTTCGATGCGGCAGCCGGCGGGGATGGAAAAAAGAGTCTTAACTCACGCTGACGCGGGCGGGAGAGCGCCATTATAGTGGGGCAGGGGCACCCATTTGTAAAATGGAGTTACGTCTCTTTCGTGAACTAGAAAACGTTTGGCGACTGATATGATCGCCTACGGAAAACAGAGATTTTTTTAAAAAGGTATTTGCACAAAAAGTACTCAAACAGGTGCAGTCGTTCGGAAAAGATTGGATGTGTGAAGAGACAAGTTCGCGAGCCTCAGGGGTACTGTCATTGTTGCTGCATAATTTGCCGAGAGCAAAAAAAATTAATTTTGGGAGGAGATTATTGTGAAACTTTTATTGTGGGATCGTCAACAGAAGCGCGGAAACGGACGCACGGTCTTGGAAAGGCAACACAACCGAGGAGACGCGATTAGAAGCGGAAATGTGAAATTACCGGGAACCAAATTAGCCCGATAACAGCCTACTTGACACTAAACGACTCTGATTAAAACATACTTACCATATTAGCGGTCAGACAGTGCTTTAACGGCTGATACAAAAATAGTTTCCACAGTTTGTAGTAAAGGTAAAAGTTGTCCCGTGACCCGCTTTAGGTCTTGGGAGAGTGGGGGTGTATGGGACCCCCACTTTTCTGTGGGCCAGCGTCGTAAAGGGGGGTGCCCACCTATCCTCTCCCCTGCCATACCTCCCCTGACACAACTGGGTGAAGTAGGGGTAGTGAGGTGAGGCGCATGGCTATCGAAACAGCCCTTGGGTTGGGGGGGAGCCCTGTCATTGCTTGGCATACACACCACACGTCAAAATACACACAACACGTCATAATACGCACAACACGTCATAACACGTCATAATACACTCGCTAAGACCATCTTGCAAGACACACTGGAAGCCGGTAGGAGAGGAAGGCGAAGGAAAAGCTGGCTGGACATCAAGGGTTGGGCAGCGCTTGGCCCCCGACTCTGTTACGGACATCAGGCTGAAGACAGACCACAGCTTGTCGGAAGCTGCAACCCACGTCACCCCTACAACCTTGTAGGTCACATGACCGAGAGAATGAGATGATGAGCGATTCTCCCTTTGCACCGTGCGAACTATCCAACAGAAATGTTGACAGCCCTGGCAATAAGACCCGTCCCCCTATAGAAATCTGTGTGACATCAAAGGGAGGACACAACGCTGCCAATACCCTTCAGTGGTGGAACGTTCTAAGAAAACTTTCATCCTGCTGTGTACGGCTCTACGTCTATATATGGAAATGGTCGTCACTCAAGACGTCAGACATGTCAGAATGCTCACATGAAAAAGAACGACGAGAGTAAAAAGTGAAGTCAGGTGGGGGACAGAATGGGGAGAGGAGACATCGGCAGCAGACGAAGCGTGCAGTAAATTGGGGGGGGGGGCTAAGAATGGGGAGAGGAGGCCGCAAAAGGAAGTGGGGGAGCAGGTCTGGAAAGGAGAGATTTATCGCCCTTTTTTCCCTTTAAGGAAAAGCCTCAAAAAGGAAAACTAGAAACAAAACAGATTCGTGCTAGCAATATGCATTTCTCTACTTTAATACCTGCATCTCGCGTTCTCCAGGCGCTGAAGAAAAACAGACACGTTTTCCATCTTCTCTACCAGAGCGAAGACAGATGTACAGAGTCTTCATCTCACGTTTCACGGGTCGTCGATCGGCGGTCGCCTTCCAGATTAAATAAAAAAAATCAGGCCGCTTGACGAGATTTCCGCTATCCTAACGCGCCGCACCAATCATGTGTGTCAGTTGTGGGCCCTGCGCACGCTGTCTTCAGCTTGACGCTTGGTGGCGCTGCATGCCCTCGCAGACCGTCGCGTAACGAACATTTTGTTGGGGGAGGGGGAGGGTGCGGCAGCGTAGACAGTGGGGAAGGGAGTATGTGCCACCTTCCAGGAAGCTGGCTTGCCTAAGGCGCAAGCGCACAATGCCATTTCCGGCGGCAGTTTGATTTTCTGCTGCCGTGGGACTGGAACTGGAGGATGTCCCATTGTCTCACGGAGAGACGCCAGCTGCTGTACGGCCTACCTGGGAATACTGGATTTCTCTGTGTGGGGCCTCGCTAGGGGGGAGGGGCACACACACACACGCACGCACACACACGCGTGTGCACGTTCGCGCGTAAGTGGGCGTTCAAGCAGATACGCACGGAGAGAGCAGGAGGGACAGAAGCGAGATGACAGAGAGAGGGGGGAGGAAACACAGCAAGTGGGGTGGAACAAGAGACAAAGGAGGGGAAGAGAGGAGAGCAAGCGTGATGGGATGAACCGGGGGTGGGGGAGAGAAAGAAAGAGAGAGAGAGAACACAAAAACCCAAAAGGGCTATTACATCTCTTCAGAGATAGGGGAGTCCAAAAGGAACGCATCACCTTGTGTCTCGGGTCTGTAGTCTTCAGGCTAGCAAAGCTGTTCACGTGTGTTCATTGTTCCTGCTAGAAAATCCGTTTACACGTGTGTTCATTGTCCACGTTAACAAAATTGTTCACGAGCCTGTCTCGCTGTTATCCAGCCCCGCATACCTGTCCGCATGTCCTCATTACGTGTTTATTGTCCAGACTGATGTTTGATCACTAGCCATGCCCCCACAGTTGTTCACGCGTGTTTATTGTCCAGACTAAAAAAGCTATTCACATGAGTGTTTATTATTCTGACTGACAGACTATTCACATGAGAAATGTATCTACACAGACTAGGGCATCCCTGCAAGCTTCTAAATATAGTCAGCGGGGCCAGTCTAAAAACATGCTTAATCCCTCTCCCATGACGGGAGATAACTGCAGCCGCAAAGTCTTCACGCATATTGTAGCTACACCTTCACCTGTCCGCGTCCCTCCTCCCTCCCTCCCTCTCTCTTAGACACCCAAGCACGCATGTACGCGCACACACACGTTCTTCGACAACCTCTACACCCCGACAACGTGGTGGCCCTAATTACAACACGACAGGGTTTCTCGCAACACCAAGGCACACTTATTGTACTCTTATCACCCTAGCTCTCTCGTCCCCTCCCCATTCATTAACACGCACTCACGCAGAAACACACACACAAACACACAGAGCACGACGGCGATAATGCCGTCACACGCTGATCAAGACAGGCAAGCTGCCAGTCTCTACGTCCACTTGTCAGCCAGTCCCAAAGGCTTTCCTTCTCTCAAACGTCCATCGCTGTAGATGTGAACTTGAGCACTCCTGCAGGGTCAAGGTCTGAGCCTCGTTGGCCCTTTTCTGCAGACAGAGGTTGGAGGTCACGTGTCGCAGTCGCTTGGTGTCCTGTAGATGATACCACCATTACCCAAGACATGAACAGCTGATGACAGAACATGAACAATACGTCATGTGCGAGAGAAAGTGTTGAGAATACATCATTTCTGATATAAATCGTTCACAAACACACAGTTTCACACACACACACACACTAGACGCGAACTAAGCTATATACGGAATGTTCAATGAACGACAGACAGAAAAATTTACCTCGCCATATTTGGGCAATGGTTTGTACCAGAACCACGACAAGACAAGCAGTTTATTAAGGGATCCTAGCAACACTCGAGAAATATTTTGAAAGTCGAGAAATATTTTATGGTACTGGTGAAATTGGATTGTTTCTATTTCTTGGAAAACATGGCAGTTTGGGATGCCTAGCTGTTTGAGGCGCCTGGTGGGGGTGGGGGTGGGGGTGGAGTGGGTGGGGGTGGGGAAGGCGGCTGTCGTTGTCTGTCGGGCTTTGAATCACATACCTCCTCGTACAGCCATTCGTCGGTTGCCGTACTTTGCATAATGACCCTGTCTGACCTCGCCTCTTTGCATATGAACATGGAGTCACACATTATGTATTTGCCGTCTTTCAGGTACCAGAACTGCACAGAGATGGCACACAGTATCAGCCAGCATGAACATTCAGTTCATCATTTTGCATGTCTGCCAGGCTGCTTGCCTGCTATCTCTTCTGGTTGCATGTCTGCATCCTGCATATTTCAAGTGGACATCTGCTTTCTCGGGTCTCTGTACCTTAACAGGGATGGAGAAATCAGGCGGTGCTAGACCCCCCCTCACCCACCCACTCCCCGCTCAAAAACTTTCTTGCAGGGCCATCGCAAATAATTAATCCTCAGTCTGTCGGGTTATCAATATTTTTATACACTGCTGTAGTCATCCCCCCACCCGCCAAAACAAAAATCCAACAAAAAAGTGAGACAGAAAGCAGGTCGGACCTGTGGCAGTTTCAGTGGCTAATGGATTTCACAAATTACAAACTCGTTGGAGAAGAGACAATTATTTTAAAACTTCTCCATCTCTGCTAATGTCTCACAAACATAAGCTTAACTTTAAACTCCAGTTCGTCATTCTGGATCCCACAGGCATCACCTCGCTGTTCCTAGCCCACCACGTCGTCAACATGAGGCAGTCGTCAAACGCCAGTCGTTACCGGCCAGTCGTCAAACGCCAGTCGTCAAACGTCACTGTCAGCCTCAGCGTCCAACTTGCCCTCGTCCCAAGTAGCAAACGGCGAATGACAGACCAAGGGAGGCTACCTGGTTACCGCCCTGATTATGGCAAGGGAAGAGTTGAGGGCCTGCCTGCCCAGAGGCCATTTTATCCAAGCACTGACCGCTGGCGTCGTGTTTCACCTGAAACAAAAACAGTCTTCAAACTGTCTGCTTTTCTCTTAGCGCTCAGGTTCTTGGGCTTTCGTCTCTTTTTACTCTAACAATGGAATTCAGAATTTTAGGGAGAATACTTTTCTGTTCTCACGACGATTTCGCTGGCACAAAGTTTTCCCCAGTAATTATACTGACGATGTTTGTCTGCGTGTCTGCTGGTATCATTGTCGTATGGCGTGTCTTGTGTGAGTGCGTAAGTGCGTGAGTACATCTATATAGATACGCGTGTGCATGCAAACGTCTCCATGTTTCCGTACTTACATATCCACCATACACGGCGTTCAGAACCATCTGCTCCTTCAGTTCTGGGTAGACGTTGTCCACGTACCACCCAAAGGTGTGACAGCCTAGTGTCTGTCGCAGAGCCACTCTGTCGGAAATGTCACCAACATACTCCTGCCAACATGTGAGAAATGTCACCAACGTACTCCTGCCAAGACCTGAAAATCTCACCAACGTACTCCTGCCAAGACCTAAAAATGTCACCAACATACTCCTGCCAACATGTGAGAAATGTCACCAACGTACTCCTGCCAAGACCTGAAAATGTCACCAACGTACTCCTGCCAACATGTGAGAAATGTCCCCAACGGACACGTGAAAATGTCACCAACGTTCTCCTGCCAACATGTGAGAAATGTCCCCAACGTACTCCTGCCAACACGTGAAAATGTCACCAACGTACTCCTGCCAGTTAGAGATATCGTCGTCTGAATTTTGTATTACAGTGTTTATGTGCGTCATGTTTATTGCATTACATCGTCATTTACCCATCATGGAGTTAGTATGTTTTGTTTGTCCACTGGACACTTATTTTCTGGAATCATTGAGCTTACGTCAACGGAGCCAGACAGCCAGCACTAACGGCCGCGCCTTCGTGTTTTCCAAGTCTGTCGGAGTAGAGAGTGAATCAGCTGACGTCACAACTGATGCGGTGGCACGTGACAGACTTACCATGTCGTAGTTGACGCGCTCCAGGTAGTGGTTCTTGAAGTCGTCCATCCACACCAAGGCCACGCGGACATAGTTGCTGTGCCCCAGGCTTCCTGGCCAGGTGATCGGATTGGAGGAGCGGAAGATGTGACCGATGTGGGAGCACTCCGCCACCAGCAGCGAGCCGTTACACATCCATATCTGGGGGAGGGAAGGGGCCGCGTGACGCAGGCGTTATTTAGTGCACAGCCACGCGAAGAGTACGGGGGTTCCTTGCACACTCTACGTGACGTAGTTACTTTCTTTTGAATAGATATTCATTACTTGAGACAAACCGGACTGTCCTTAGCCTTCTTTTGATTGAAGGAATCTTTGAAAGTTAATATGTTGATTGAAGGAATCTATGAAAGTTAATATGTTGATTGAAGGAATCTTTGAAAGTTAATATGTTGATTGAAGGAATCTATGAAAGTTAATATGTTGATTGAAGGAATCTATGAAAGTTAATATGTTGATTGAAGGAATCTTTGAAAGTTAATATGTTGATTGAAGGAATCTATGAAAGTTAATATGTTGATTGAAGGAATCTATGAAAGTTAATATGTTGATTGAAGGAATCT
>SMGT01006394.1:119561-132428 GCA_004794575.1 Lanistes nyassanus
TATCAACAATACATTCTTCTTTTTTGTGTTCACTGTATTACGGTCTTTTGTTATTCTTTATGGGAGACTGTAGATGGTGGGGGCTCGGCCATATGATTAAGAAATCATATTAATTAATGTTAGTAATACAGTGATAGTTCCACCTACGCATATGTCACACTCTTGACGGGGGTCGTGAGAGTGAGCAGAGCAGACGACCCGTCAAGAGCAAAAAAAAATCTCCCAAGTTGTGACATGTATCAAAGAGACTCTATCATCCTATTAGTACATGTGCCGAACTCTAGTGAAATGAAACTTTGAGAGCAGGACAAGGGTAACAGTGGAACATCGAGTCTGTACGTCTGATCACAAATCACAGATCACAAATCACAAATCACAACTCACATATCACAGATCAGAAGAGGCACAGTGCGCACTCTTCTTAGTCACGTGACACAGCGCTGGGGTGAGGTGAGAGGGTGTGCTAGGGAAGGGAACGAGAGGTCGGGTTTCCCTCTTAGTCCAACCACGAATGGGAAAGAGGTAGACAGGGGGTGTCTTCACAAAGATTTGACGGGGCGGGAAGGAGCGGGGTTCAGTGACCCCACCCATCCGCACCTATCATCAGAAAGCGGGACGCAGTTAAGCCCCCATCACACAGGGCGGAGTTCCCGGAGTGACCTCGGCGTTCTTATAAAGGCTTCGCAAACGTGGCTGGATCTTCTCGATCGTGTGGAAACAGTGGGAACTGACATAAGCGGGCCATGAGCTGCTTTGACGGGACAATCGGCACCCGTTTTGGATCGTGCACAAAAACAAACGTGGCTCAAAACGCAATAGCCACACGGCTAGGTCGTGCAGGTCTTGCCGGGAACGCAGCCCGGTGTGATGGGGGCCTTACAGACGATACAAGTCTTAACAACACTCAAGCCCACACTCAAGCCCTCAACACTCAAGCCCACAAGCTCACAACACAAGTCCTGAACACTCGAGCCCACTAGCCCACAACACTTAAGCCCACTTGTCTTTAGATACTGAGCTAGATCATTACCCTGAAGAGATCTTTCCTATGTAGATTTTTGGTACTAGCTCCAACTAAATAAATCATTCTCATGCAGCTCTATGGAGCTTGCATAAACTTGAGTATATCAATGCCTCAAGCCTCTGTGGCAGTTCCTCCGACTAAACATGTCTTTGCTATGCAGCACTGTCACACTAGCTCAGCCCCCCACCCCCCACCCCCCACCCCCACACACAATTCTCGTGAAGCTCTATGGAGATAGCTCATCAAATAATGTCCCAGTGTCATGTAGCTCTGTGAAGCATTTGTGCCGACCGTGTTCAAAGCCGACCGTGTTTACTTAAGCGTGGAGCCTGTGACCGGCCTGAAAGGCGCTGCGGGACAGCAGCTGGTGTGCGGGTGGGGGTGGAATCTGCACCTGACGACGCTAGACAAGAACAGCGGACATTGTTCGTGCGGGTTGTTAAGGACGCCGGTCTGCTCACGCGTGTAGCCTACTGGCGAGGAATGCTAGTATCTCGGGGGACAGTTAGTCGGTGCCCTGTCTGGAGCCAGCAAATATATATATATATAGATAGATCTACATCTACATCTATATATATATATATAAACGCACATACAATCATTAGGCTTGAAAGTGATTTAATATCCATTTTAAAGTGCCCTTTAGACACTTTTCCCCCGAGACAGGTATTAGCATTGTTTGTAACCAACACACGTCTGCTCACGCGCTGTGTCGCTAAGGACTAGAACTTCCTGGTCTGCCACACTCCAATCTTTGTCTTTTGCTGTCGTCTGCATTATTTGCTTTTGCGTGTCCTCTGTTTGTGTTTAGTGCGTGCTTTGTGGAATCTGCAGCAGTACAAACTGCCAATACAAATATTATTTCTGACAACCTCTTTCGGAATTCATAAAGGATTACCACTGGTTATTCCAAAAGGGAATTTTTCAGTCCTTTTGACAGGAGAGTATTCCTGAGACAGGCAATCAGCATAGTGGTTCAGTCTGAACAGTAAACATATCGTCTTCAGCAGTGGTGCCTCCAGTGAGAGCGTGAGCCATGCCCCCAGCTGCCCCCCTGAAGGACCCCCGCACGTGCCGCGTGTTCGTGTCGTCACCGTTCAAGGGGTTGGAGCGAGAGAGGGAGGAGCTGGTCAGCCGCTACTTCCCCCAGTTGTCGGCCCTGTGCCAGGAGCGAGGCGTGCAGTTCGTGGCCGTCGACATGCGCTGGGGCATCACAGAGGACGCGTCACGTGACCACAAGGTCATCGACATCTGCCTACAGGAGATCGACCGCTCGGACATCTTCCTCGGCTTCTTTGGCCAGGTGAGTATGTGTACTTACCGGAGGATTCCTGCACCTCTTGGGCCAGGTGAGTACATGTACTTACCTGAGAATTCCTGCACCTCTTGGGCCAGGTGAGTACATGTACTTACCTGAGGATTCCTGCACCTCTTGGGCCAGGTGTGTGTTTTTGTCTCACATTTTCTGGATCTCTGGTGTCGTAATCAGTACAGACCATGTACAACCTTAGTTCCCCGCCAACATTAAAAAATGACTGGTCTGCTTCACTGACCTGAGGTCACGCCACCAGAAGGTGCTGAAACCTCTGTGCACTGCTACGGATCCGGGTTCTTGACATAACCGGAAAAGGCTTCTCAAACATCTGAAAAGAGAGGCGTTCATGTTTTATTCCTGGGTGCGTTACGAATGTGTTACGCACCGCGCACGTAATAACCGTATCATGCTTTTTTTCCCAATTCCTGGTGAACACGTAGAATTTTACATCGGAGCAAGTAAATGTCAAGCCTCTGTAATGAATTACAGCGTTACGGCTGGCATGGGGCCAAGGACGAGGCACTGCAGCGGAACTTCCAGCTGGCCCAAAAGCGGTACCCGTGGCTGAAGACAGTGCGCGACAAGAGCGTGACAGAGATTGAGTTTCTTCACGCACACCTCAACAAGCCTGGTGCCATGCCCGCCGCCTTCGTCTTCAGGAGTAAGGTTAGTGCAGGCCTACATTAGTGGGGTGCTAGTGGAGTAAGGTTAGTGCAGGCCTACATTAGTGGGGTGTTAGTGGAGTAAGGTTAGTGCAGGCCTACATTAGTGGGGTGTTAGTGGAGTAAGGTTAGTGCAGGCCTACATTAGTGGGGTGCTAGTGGAGTAAGGTTAGTGCAGGCCTACATTAGTGGGGTGCTAGTGGAGTAAGGTTAGTGCAGGCCTACATTAGTGTGGTGCTAGTGGAGTAAATCTACCTTAGTTCCCTATAGTGCCAGGCTTCTGGCAGGGCAGCTACTAGATTGCCAATTTTTAAGTCTTAGGTACGACTCGGCCTGGGCCCAAACCACCGACCTCCCGCCTGAGAAACGGGCGCCTTAACCACTAGACCACCGAGGCGGTCAGAACTAGGGATGATGAAGTATTGCAACTTCAGGGCAGCAAGGTTAATGACGTAATCTGAGTAAGGTTAGTGAAACAAGTATCCACTAACCACAAGAGAGTTCACTCGTGTGCAGGACTATGACGACTCGAGACTGGCCGACGTGGCGAAGTCCAGCAAAGCAGGACAGGAAAAGTTCACGGTGGAGAGTCCGCAGGCAGAACAACTCCTCAAAGACCTCAAAGACAGAGTCGTGAAAACACGGGCAAAGGTGACACTGGTGGAAAGAAAGAAAGAAAGAAAGAGAGGAAAGAAAGAAAGAAAGAAAGAAAGAAAGAAAGAAAGAAAGAAAGAAAGAAAGAAAGAAAGAAAGAAAGAAAGAAAGAAAGAAAGAAAGAAAGAAAGAAAGAAAGAAAGAGAGAGAGAAAGAGAGAAAGGACAGACAGACATTTCAAAACCTCTTCTGTTCATTATTTCTGACCGCAATGTAATGTGTTTTTCTGTCTGATCAGTGCCTCTGCGTGCATGAAAACTACAGAACACCAGAGGAGGTATATGTCAGTACTTTCTTCATACACTTTGGTCAGACATTCGTTCTTACACTGCGCACCCTTTATTGCTCTGTAATCTGTTTCTTTCTAGGATTATTCAGCTTTCAAGGTGTGTTCTGCTTATACTCTCTTACGCCAGTCAAAATGTCATACATATATCATTTCGTTCCTGTCAGTGTTTGATCTTTGATTTAGTTTTAGATATGCTTTTGCCAGTGCTCTCTCTAAAGCCGTTCCGAAAGCTACAAATACTGGGTGGAGACCACAGCAAACTATGGTCCTGCAATTCCTAGATTCGGCATTTGAATTTGATTGATATCAGGACATAGCAGAGCAGCGCTGAGGCTAAGTTGCTGGAAAGCCGAGCGCTAAATAAAACCTCATCTTACTTGGTGTCCGTGACGTCACAGGCAGCCCGTCTGCTGTTTGAGGAGTTGAGGAAGTACATCAAATCGGTTTTGCTGATCAACACGCAGGCGCAGACACAACGTGACCTTGACCTCGCCTGTCACGATGCCCATCTGGCCAGCAGGACGTCTATCTACATCAGTGACCCCGGCTACTTCAAGGCCCTGGACCAGATTGTGCAGAAAGGTAAGTCTACCTGTTGGCTGCTGAAACGAGCGTCAAGAAAGGAGACCCTCGGGCGGTTAGAATACCGACGAATGTCGTTACAATTTCACAATGGATCACCATTAAAAAATGGGAGAAAACTAGCAAATGAAAATATTTATTAAGTTTTCTTACCTTTAACTACACCAAAGAAACCAGTTCTGTCTGCCTATGTGTGATAGTTACCTGTCTAACTGCTTAGACCAACTTGTACTTGACCCAGGAGGATGTGGTCACGCGGTGATTGGTCCAGCTGGCGGCGGCAAGAGGGCCCTGGTATGCAACTGGCTAGAGGCGGTCAGGAAGAAGCGATCACATGACCTGGTGTACCACTTCATCGGCTGCAGCAGAGACAGCTCCAGTCAGTTATTTGTCGTGAGGATGGGGAAGGGAACAGGGCTAGTGAGTTGCTATGTTTGTCGTGAGGATGGGGAAGGGAACAGGGCTAGTGAGTTGCTATGTTTGTCGTGAGGATGGGTAAGGGAACAGGGCTAGTGAGTTGCTATGTTTGTCGTGAGAATGGGGAAGGGAACAGGGCTAGTGAGTTGCTATGTTTGTCGTGAGAATGGGGAAGGGAACAGGGCTAGTGAGTTGCTATGTTTGTCGTCAGAATGGGGAAGGGAACAGGGCTAGTGAGTTGCTATGTTTGTCGTGAGAATGGGGAAGGGAACAGGGCTAGTGAGTTGCTATGTTTGTCTGGGGTGTTTGTTGCTTAACGTCCCGTCGCAAACTAGATGCTTATCAGGACGATGTTGTTTAGACGTGCTGTCACACGTGGGACTGCTGTCACAACACAGGCCTCCGGGCCAACCAGTCCTAGTACTGTTCCCTATTGTGGCAGGCGTCTGGCAGGACAGCTACTAGATTGACAATTTCTAAGTCTAAGGTACGACTCGCCCGGGGTCCGAACCACTGATCTCCCTTCTCGGAAGCGAGCGCCTTAACCTTTAGACCAGCGAGGCGGTCTGCTATGTTTGTCATGAGGAGGAGAAGGGAACATTGAATTGGTATTGTACCATATAAACAGACAGCGCTAGGGAGTTGCTATGTTTGTCGTGACACATGAAAGGACATTTAGTACCATTCTGAACACGGCTAATTATATTTTTTAAATTTTACTTGAGGCTTTTCGGTACGTTGCATTTGGGAGAGGCAGCCTTTCCCATAACGGAATACAAGATGAGTGAATCGTGTCAAGTGACAACGCTGGGAGAAAACTTGTGATACTGGCCTGTAATACCCGTCTGGGAAACAGAAAGGGAAAAACCAAACCCTGTCTGGGGATGAACAAAGCAACTTGCTGTGATAAAAAAAAACCAAAAACATCGTGGACTCATCAAGTGTCTTGATGATCTCGATGATCTCGATGATCTTGATTAATTTGCCTCCCCCCCCCCCCCCACAGGTGTGGCGGCGCTCCTCACTCGCCTGGCGGCGGAGTTTGAGCGTCTGTGTCGCTCGCCGAGCTCCGCACGGAGGCGGCAGGAGGGCCAGGCGCTCCAGGAGGCGCCAGACGCCCTGGTGAACAAGTTCCACAAGATGGAGGTGGCCTTGGCCAACGCCGCGCGACACAGAAAGATTCTGGTCGTCATCGACGGCCTTGACCGGCTTGAGAAACTGTCCCGCACCTCTAAGGTAGATAATCCTGTCTCCCACCTCTAAGGTAGATAATCCTGTCTCCCACCTCTAAGGTAGATAATCCTGTCTCCCACCTCTAACGTAGATAATCCTGTCCCGCACCTCTACATGTGTAAGGTAAGTAATCCTGTCTTGCATCTCTAAGTAGGTCGCACTCTAAGGTAGGTTGCTGTGACCCAGCACGGCCAGCAGGCAGATGCGGATGTCACTTTTGTTAGTATGGTATGACGTCAGATCTGATGGTACGAAGACCCACCTTTGGAAAGACCTTGAGGTCAAATCTCAAAAAGTGATAACCATTTCGTAATATCTTGTCTTTTAGCAGCGAGATTGCTGTTTCACTGATAATATTATTTTCCAGGTGTCAAGTAATGGTTCAGTATTTAGTCTGGTGGTCTACTGAAGCAAGGTGTATACTGTCAGTGCTGCAAGCACTTATTTTCTCTCAAACTTTTTGTGATTGGAGTTAGATTTGTGTCACCTTTGCCTGTTTCTGTACAATCGTCGTCTGTAATCCGCTAAGTTTTGACCAGCCTGTTACCGACAACCGAATTGACGCCTCGTGTGACTTGCTGCTAACAACACGATGTCTGCCTCGACATAGACCCTGTTCTGGCTGCCTGCCCATATCCCCAAGTCCGTTACACTTGTGGTCACGTGTCGTGACGATTGTGATGACATCATTCGAGAACTGACAGAGACAAGAGGCTACAACGTCACAAAGATCCGACCCCTCACAATTCAGGAAAGGCAGCAGGTTTGTGTGGTAAGGAATGCAAACTGCACTCCTTTCCCCTCTTTATCCTTCCCTCTCTCCCTCCAGTCCCCTCATGTTTAGTTCTGGCTTGGCATCTTGCCGTATTATTCGTTATTATTGGTTTATATTTGTATCTTGGTTATCAAACCTCCGTTTCTTCTTGTTGTTGTATCCTGCATGCGTGCATCCGCAACACTAGTAAGGGCTAAACTTACACCTCAGGACTCTTACATCTCAGGACTATCTCCATGAAAACCTTTCCAAGTTTCTGCAGTTTCTTTAGCATCCGATAGGTACAGCATTTTCCGAAAGTTCGTTAAGCCACCCTCCCAGAAATTTCTGGAGTTTTTGCAGAATATAAATGTACACAGGCTGTACCGTCACTAGACAATATATGTACACAGCCTGTACCTTCACTAGACTATATGACACAGGCTGTACCTTTACTAGACTGCATGTACACAGCCTGTACCTTCACTAGACTATATGTACACAGGCTGTACCTTCACTAGACTGTATGTACATAGCCTGTACCTTCACTAGACTGCAGGTACACAGCATGTACCTTCACTAGACTATATGTACACGGCCTGTACCTTCACTAGACTATATGTACACAGGCTTTACCTTTACTGGACTATATGTACACAGGCTGTAACTTTAGTGGACTATATGTACACAGCCTGTACCTTTACTAGACTATATGTACACAGCCTGTACCTTCACTAGACTATATGTACACAGCCTGTACCTTCACTAGACTATATGTACACAGGCTGTACCGTTACTGGACTACATGTAAACACGGCATATTCAAGTCCAAGAATCACCCATAGGTCCACAGATACCTGGTATGTTTCAGGTATTAAGTAGGATCCTAAAATAAAAGTAGAAACTGTGTTACCAGCAAGGTTAAGGTGCAGCGTGTCCGCTAAGTGCAGCGCTTCAAACTGCAGGACAAGCTGAAGCAGAACAGCAAGGAGCTGTCCAGCACCCAGCTCACGGCCATTGTCCGCGCAGAGCAGACCAGCAACCCTCTGTTCCTGCGGATCGTCCT
Organism: Lanistes nyassanus; assembly: GCA_004794575.1. Lineage (NCBI taxonomy): Eukaryota > Metazoa > Mollusca > Gastropoda > Architaenioglossa > Ampullariidae > Lanistes > Lanistes nyassanus. The sequence goes on from SMGT01006394.1 coordinate 127,558, forward strand.
CTCGGTAATGTCCGGTTAGACAGCCCCTGGGGGACGCTGGCAGCATGAGGAGCTTTCCAGACAGGATTTCGTCTTTTCTTTTTTGTCAGCTTAGGCCGAATTATTTGAATTAGAATCCGACTAGTATCTACAGAAGCCAGTAGAAATTACTTCTTCATTCTAGCTGTTCACGCCTCGCCCCTGTGTTTTGCCTAATGCAGAAAAACAGTAGAAAAGGATGCTATTACAACTCATTGATTCTTCACTTTGGGAAAAAAACTCTTTTTTTAGAAACACGCCTCGAAGGAACTGAGGCCAAGACGCAACGGACATTTTGATCATTGAACGAGTTCAGATTGGAAATATTCTGTAATCTCTTCTCTAATAATTTCAATATCACAACTACCCTGTTTATTTCACAATAACAGGAACTGTTTACGTTCATCACAACTACCCTGTTTATTTCACAATAACAGGAACTGTTTACTATCATTACAACTACCCTGTTTATTTCACAATAACAGGAATTGTGTACATTTGGCGAATTCCGACTCCTTGACCAGAAGATTTCTTCCCTCGTTAAAGCTCAAAGGTGAGTGACCCCTACTAGCTGAACGTTTCCAACCACGTGGTGCTGTCTAAGTTTGGGGAATGACAAGAAAACAAATTTACATTGAGATTTTTCTTTTGTAAAAGTAGTGAGGACAGCGGAATTTATTGATCTTCAAGTGTGATCTCATCACTCAGCATATTTTAAAATTTAATGTGAATATACATTTTAAGAAAAAACGGTCTTAGCTTGAAATGAGCTGATTGTCTAAGTGTGCGTCATGCAGTGATATATAATGTGACAGTGTGACAGAGCTGATTGTTTAAGTGTGCGTAATGCGGTGATATATAATGTGACAGCGTGACAGAGCTGATTGTCCAAGTGTGCGTAATGCGATGATATATAATGTGACAGTGTGACAGAGCGGATTGTCTAAGTGTGCGTAATGCAGTGATATATAATGTGACAGCGTGACAGAGCTGTTCGAACAATTTCTTGTTCGCCTGGAGAAAGACTACAACCCACCTAGTGGCACCAACCTGATAGAGGAGGTATGTCAACTGGATAGAACAGGTATGTCTTGTGACATCAACTGGATAGAACAGGTATGTCTTGTGACATCAACTGGGTAGAACAGGTATGTCTTGTGACATCAACTGGATAGAACAGGTATGTCTTGTGACATCAACTAAGTAGAACAGGTATGTCTTGTGACATCAACTGGATAGAACAGGTATGTCTTGTGACATCAGCTGGGTAGAACAGGTATTTCTTGGGACATCATCCTGGCACTAATGCGCTAGAATGGCACCAATGACGGTTTTTGTGTGTTCTGTGGCTCCAACGCTACACAATGGGAGTGTGTCGTGCGGACCAATCTTACACAGTGTGTTATTGTCTGCCAGTCCAACCTGTTTCAGCAGCTGTGTTCTGTCAGGCAGCCTTACATAACGGGGATGTGTCTTGTGTGACACTGACTACTAGAGTTCGCAAGAACTCTGAATCTAGAATACAGAAAGGCTGTAACTGTATGTGTCTGCAAGGGCCTCTGTGAATGTGCGTGCATGCGTGGGCGCGCGTCTGTGAGATGGTTATAGGCGCGTACGTGTGTTGTGTGTGCGGTCTCTCAGTTCACAAGACAAATGTGTCACTTGTCAGTGCGCTCACACCTGTGTTGCACCGCCAGGTGATGTGTGGTCTGACACTAGCGCGGAAGGGGTTAAGTGAATGCGAGATCAGGGACATGTTCAACATCCCGGCACTCACCTGGTCACCGCTCTACTTCGCCATCAAGGAATTCCTCATTGACTACTCGGGCCTACTCAGGTACGCCATAACGTGTATCAGACTTACCTGATGTCGTTTGTGTGGGTGAAGATGATAAAATTGTCAGGTTAAAGCATGATGATCATGCTGTAGGGTTAAGTGCCTGGTAATCACGTTGTCAAGATAAGCACGTCGTTAGGCTGCAGTGGTGACATGTCTGTGCAGACTGGCTTTTCACGAACTAGAGAATGCGGTTTGCAAGAAGTACCTGTCCTCCAAGGCCGACAAACACAAACACCTGAACACGATGATCGACTTCTTTGACAAGCAGCGAAAGGTGATCCTTCCACTCCTTCGATCCTGTCCCTGGCCGGGCGTCTCAGTCTCTCTCTCTCTCTCTCTCTCTCGATGGATGGATGATTGTGTATCTGCGACCGTGTCTGTATGAGTGTGTGTGTGTGTGTGTCTGTATATGGGTGAGCCTGTATGAGCATGCATGTGTCTGTACGTGTTTGTCTCTCTGAGAGAGAGAAAGAGGGAGGGAGGGAGTGAGGAGCTGTCTCATGTAGACTGTAGTTTGGGGAAGTTTCATTTTGTGAGTCCATGGGAAGCATGTATCTGTAGGTCTCTCTCCCTCTCCCTCCCTCCCTCTGGCTGCACACGCTCGTGTCTACGTCAGGAGTATCTACGTATGTCAGCAACTCAGTATGTACTTACAGGCCTGGCCAATCCACATTGAGATGGGAAGCGCATTAGTGGCTCGTGTGACCCAAGAGTTGCCATGGTTACTGCAGCTTCTAGAAGACAAGGATCGTCTGGCGCAGCTGTTGCTTGACCCTACAGTCTTCGGGCGACTCTTTGTGTGAGCGATAATAAGAATTAACCCAGGAGTTGAGTGACTGCACCCTGACGTCATTTGTCTTTTGCCTTGGTGAAAACTTAAACTTTGTGTGGGCCAGCATTGTAAAGGGAGTGGGCCAGCATTGTAAAGGGTTTGGGGTAGGCCAGCATTGTAAAGGGTGTGGGGTAGGCCAGCATTGTAAAGGGAGTGGGGTAGGCCAGCATTGTAAAGGGTGTGGGCCAGCATTGTAAAGGGTGTGGGGTAGGCCAGCATTGTAAAGGGAGTGGGCCAGCATTGTAAAGGGTGTGGGGTAGCCCAGCATTGTAAAGGGCGTGGGGTGGGCCAGCATTGTAAAGGGTGTGGGCCAGCATTGTAAAGGGTGTGGGGTGGGCCAGCATTGTAAAGGGTGTGGGCCAGCATGGTAAAGGGCGTGGGGTGGGCCAGCATTGTAAAGGGTGTGGGGTGGGCCAGCATTGTAAAGGGTGTGGGGTGGGCCAGCATTGTAAAGGGTGTGGGCCAGCATGGTAAAGGGTGTGGGCCAGCATGGTAAAGGGTGTGGGCCAGCATGGTAAAGGGCGTGGGGTGGGCCAGCATTGTAAAGGGTGTGTGGGGGGGATCACATCTCCATTCCCTCGCTACCTGATCTTCCCTAATCCACGGGGTAGGGTACCCATTCGCAGCTGGATAAATCAGGTGGGGGGGAGTCTGTGGCTCACAGATACCAAACCAGCGTCTTCGGCACGGTTCGGAAATCAGCGCACTAACCACTGGGCCATGCGCTTCCCCGCTTCTCATTCACCCTCACACACCCTCATACACCCTCATTCACCCTTATTCACCCTCATACATCCTTATTCACCCTCGTTCACCCTTATTCGCCCTCATACATCCTTATTCACCCTCATACACCCTCATTCACCCTCGTTCACCCTTATTCACCCTCATGCATCCTTATTCACCCTCATACACCCTCATTCACCCTCGTTCACCCTTATTCACCCTCATGCATCCTTATTCACCCTCATAAACCCTCGTTCATCCTTATTCACCCTCATACATCCTTATTCACCCTCATACACCCTCATTCATCCTCATTCACCCTCATACACCCTCATACATCCTTATACAGCCTTATTCACCCTCATACATCCTTATTCACCCTCATGCACCCTTGTTCACCCTCATGCATCCTTATTCACCCTCATGCATCCTTATTCACCCTCATTCACCCTCGTTCATCCTTATTCACCTTCATGCATCCTTATTCACCCTCATGCATCCTTATTCACCCTCATACACCCTCATACATCCTTATTCACCCTCATACACCCTCATACATCCTTATTCACCCTCATACACCCTCATACAACCTTAGCTTTTTGAGGAACTCAACCGTTGGCTGTGTCCGTTAGCCTAGACTTAATCGTCATGTTTGCCTGTCTTTGGTTTGAGAACAAACTTTGAAGTATAGTGTTTAGCTTAACACAAGCTTTGCGCTTGCGCTGCATTAGTGTAAACTCGGTCTTTCTGTTAAGACTTCTTAACTGTATGCACAAACTTGGAGGCTCTGTTGATGTAGTGCACTGTACTGTGTGTACATGTAACATGCTAATAAGTCTCTGAACGTTGTGGGCATGACAGTAGTGGGAACACGAACTGGGGCATCCACTTGTATTAACGTTATGTTGCTGTAAGTAGAATCATGCAGTAGTAGTACTATCAGCATTTAAAAAATTTAAAGTGCTTCTGAAGTTCTGTCGGGAAGACAACTCTGGCCATGTTACAGAGACGAACAGTTCGAGCTGCTAGAGTTGTGGCACGTGACCGGCCTGTCTGGGGAGCAGATCGCGCAGCGGTACCTAGAGGCCATCAGGGACAGGGGGAGGCTAATGGAGGCCCAGCAACAGTACCAGGACCTTCACCATGTCATCGACGTAGTCGTCAGTAGTTATTATCACAAACAAACAAAAATATCCAGAAAAAACCCTGGAAGTTCGAATGCATAACGCTCTCGTCTTCCTACACGAAGCAGCAGAGTTCAACTAGCTGTCAAACGTTTCACAGTTTGAGTTTACCTGTTTAGTTTGTACTGTAATTGGAAATAGGCCGACACAGAGTCTGAGTCGCACATCCTGGCACAAGCACAGACTCAGATTATCAACTAGTGACGAGTTCTGGTCAGGTCTGGAGACGAGAATATAAACACAGACTCAGATTATCAACTAGTGACGAGTT
>SMGT01006394.1:143467-187427 GCA_004794575.1 Lanistes nyassanus
GTAACACCTCTGATGCTAATGGTACGGTAACTGCAACAAACATACCAATGTACACGAGATGGTTTGTGATGACCTGTAACACCTCTGCAGGGAAAAGAAAGACAGAGCATTATACTATTTAAAAATAACTGCTGGAGTAGTGTTATAGAGGTTGGAAGGTTTTTGTTTCACTTGTCAAAGGAAAGCAGATGGTAGACTGGTTACAGGCCTCTGAACCCAAAGACATGGCCTCAGCCTTTGCAGTACCTGTGCGTTGCAGCACGTTTCCCGCAATTCACCCAGCTGCAACCTGGTACCTGATGCATAGGTTAGGAAAAGGTGAGGCAACAAGGGAGAGGATATGGACACCACCCTCACTATGCTGGCCCACAGAACAGCGGGGGGTCATGGGTCATGAACAACCCTCAGCTATGATCTAAAAGATCCTAGAACATCCTTTAACATTTTTTTTATATAACCTTTTTGCTATACTCAATACTTTGTTATTACCAGCAGAAACTGCAACATCCCAGGCTTTTGTGACATATTGCATGCTGGGCGTTGTGAAACATGATATGCTGGGTGTTGTGACACATGGTATGCTGGGTGTTGTGACACATGGTATGCTGGGTGTTGTGAAACATATGCTGGGTGTTGTGACACATGGTATGCTGGGTGTTGTGACACATGGTATGCTGGGTGTTGTGACACATGGTATGCTGGGTGTTGTGACATACAGCTCGTTAGTTCATCTTCAGAAAGGTTAACCTTAAAACCTGGAATTCATGGACATCACATAGGGCAGGTCTTGAAGTGTGTTAGTGTCCTGTGGGACTTAGTGTTGAAGCATGCTGATGTCCTGAGAGACTTACTGTTACTTTGTTTAAACAATAATAGTAAAAAAACATCTCTTTACATAGGCTCATTCAATGTTTATTTCTGTGCATCTACAGGTGAAGCAAGCACTGGAGGTGGCTGACATAATGATCAAACGACAAAAATAAATTCTTTGGCATTATACTGCTTGGCAGCAATCACATCCAATCTAGCTGTAGCATGTCACTGCAAACACACTGGGCACAGCAGCAGTACATCCCATGGATGCAACTTGGAAAAATCTGATGGAAACTGGGTGGATGAGGTAGAGGAATGTGCAAGAAAACTCTTGTATTTGATCCCAAGAGATGCAGTCCATCACCCAAAAAATTTTAGAATCTTTCTATCAAGCTTTTTTCAGTGCACTGTTTGTCAACAATAAGAGAACCCCCAAAATGTCAATGTGTCCCACACTCACAATATTCAAAGGTAGAAGTTTTGTCTGATGACATTTTTGAAAGACATTTGTTGACCAGAAGAGCTGCAGCTGTACACATTGCTACAATCCCATCCAGCAATGGTACATCCTACTACATCCAACATGTAATGGGACACTAACTACTTCCACTTCCAGCATAGCTCTTTCAAACTGCTTTCAGAATGCATCAAAGCTTCAAAAACCTCCATGCTTAACCGATTTTTATGAAAAAGCTCACATGGCAAGCAGTAACTTTGTAGTCCTCAGAGGACTATGGGATGTGGCCACACTGCTAAATGTTAGACTCCTGCCTGCGACCCTCTCCAGCTACGGGTCTGTTTCTCTCTTCCCAGATGCTCACACCATCACAAGTACAAAGCCGTTTGTTGTTCTTAAAGAGCCCTGCAGAGCGAGCTATTATGCCGCAGACAAGTCTGAAAAATAATGGCATGCATTACTGCAAATGATTAACAAAATATGCAGCACGTTGCAATGAAAAGCCTGCATGGCTTTTTTTTAAAGGAATGTTTAATAAGTTGTTTTAATGTTAACCCTTGTTGGTAAATGTTTGATAAATTGTTATATGGCTAATGTTTAAAGTGTAATGTTATACTTTTTTAAATAAAAGTTGAATAAACTGTTATATGCCTGAATGTTTTAAAGTGTAATGTTAACACTAGCTGGTAAATGTTTTATAAACTATGATATGCCTTCAAATTTGTATATATATATTTGTTGGTAAATCTACAAATCAGTCATGTTTTGCACATACCACTATGAGAAGTGAAATGCATTTGTCAAAGACCACATATGGTAGAAGCAAAGAAAGTGAGCCAAGCTAAATTATAAAAAAAAACAGACACACAAACAAGGTTAATACATGTATTTACAGGACACCACTAACCCTGGACTAACACACAGCACAAACAGGTTTTAAAAAAAGAAAAACTAAGAAAGAAAAGGATAAAGCAAATAAAATCAACACATGAGTTATAACTTTTGCCCATCCTGACAATGTTTGATTTTTCATCTCAAAACTGCTGATACAACTGGCTATTCTTAATAATGCCATCATGTACAGTGACGTACCATTGTAAAAGCACTACTTCACTACTTCTGGCAACTTGCGCAAAATGCAAATAATGCACAAACTTCCTTCTCCTACCTTCCACAAGCTTCACAGCTGTCTAATATTTGGTGATGTAACTCTTCCGAATTAGAACTTCATGCAGACATAGTGGAAGCGACTAGTACAGGTGTCTAATGAAAAATAATAAGACATGTTCCCAGGCACTCAAAAGCTCCTACTTTGGGTTGTCCACCATGTTGATATGGCTTTTCGTTGTAACTTGTCTTTCAAACACAAGCCAAATGTTTCCGATGATGTTAAGCTCAGAAGACTGCAGGCCATGTAAGCATGGGCACATTGTTTTGTGCCTTCCACTGTGGTGTCAAGCATGCCTTGTGTACAGCCACATTGTCTTCTTGCAGCACCCATTGATTTGCACCAGAAGGTTTGCATACAGATGGCCAAAGGTGTCTGTCAAGAACGTGAGTGCACTTCTCAGGGTCCATAATGCCTTCCACAAACCCCAATGAGCCTTTGCCAAAATATGAGATACAACCCCATACCGTAAGTTTGATGGTACGTGTCGGTCGGGTTCTCACAAGGCACACGGGTCGCCACCGCTCACCAACACATCTCCAATCTTTTATATGTCCGTTGTCCTCTTTCAGAATAACTATCATCTCGTCAGAAAAAATAACATCCTTCCAGCTGCTTACCATCCAATGGAGTTTAGATCTGTACTACTGCATTCTGCATCTGTGGTTGATCTTATAAGTGACAAAAGGTTTTTACAGTCCTGTTACGATAGCCCAACTGGTGCTAAGTTCCTGAGCTGTTTGTTTTAAACATGCCATGGATGCCTCTCTACTGTGGTTGAAGTCTACTGTGACATCACCTGAAGTCTGCTGTGACATCACCTGAAGTCTACTGTTTGTCACTCCATAAAATAGAATCGAAACAATAACTTTTGGGGGGTCAGCCGTTTCTTCGCACACACCATCTTTGCTAAAACACCAGTTTGATTCCACTTTGAAGGGCATCGTGTTTGACGTTTCAAAATGAGTTATTTGCCTTAGACCATGCAGCCAGGTGGGGAAACAAGGCCTATATGCCTTATTTAGATCTTAAACTGCGGGGATGCATGTCCGCCTATACTGCTGGTAGTGAAGTGGTGCGTTTAATTTGGCATGTTGCTGTATATCCATTGTCTGTAATGCTGAACCTTACAATTCCAGGTATTACGTCGCATATTTGACTGCTAAAAAAGGTTTCTCAATACAGAAAAATCGAATTACAAAGACCATCAACCAAAGATTAACTTTGTTCCAAAAAAAGGAGTTGAGATGCTGAAATCCAGACATACCTGTCCTTAGCATCACTTATCTCTGTTCCTCTGTGAACAACAAAGGAACGACCAATCAAGTCCCACACCTTAAGCTGGTTGTTATCGAACTGAAACGTTGCACGACCACTTTCATCCACATCAAGCTGCTGCAGGAGTCCTTTAGCCTGAACACATCCGCAATCACTAACTCTGGGTTACTTCAGTCAAACTCAGCCATCAAGAACACAAGGTGTCTTTAGTCATCTATAGCCATTCCTAACACATGGTTACTTTAGTCACTCTCAGTCCTCACCAACAGTTTTACTTTGGTCACAATCAAGCCAGGATCCCCTGAGCCACAATCAGTTTTCAAACAGCATGTGCCTTTTCCACACACTGACAGCAACCATCGAGTATCCCAGGCTAGCATTACTGTAACTACGAATCATTACCATTAGGAACTAGCAGGCACCTAAGTTTTGCACACATGCATACTCCCCATGTCTAACTGCACCACTGCTGAAGCCCAAAATAGAAGTTTGCAGACAAATTTAATTTTATTAGAGATATCAAGTTATATAATGCTGTATCTCCATATATGCTACACACCCCAAGCTTCATATGTGGGTGCATACATAACCACATATAGTTCAAAACTCAGGACTTAACCTACCTTTTCCGTCAGTCCTGCACCCAACACATCCCCACAGCTGAAACAAAACAACATTCAAAGATAGCATCTGAAGTCACAGAAAACATCCTCTAAAGCAAACCAACCCACAAAAACAGAATAGGAACAAAAGGCTGACATCTAGATGTAGTGGAAAGAAAAACTACATGTACTACAGTATTTCACACACTTCCCGTACGTAAACAAAATGACTCACTGGGACCCAAACATGCTGAATACTGAGTATGCTCCTGACTTCTGGTCATTAGTGTCTACACATATCCAGTCCTACACATCTTCCATTATGTCTGAAGCACTGTTTGTAGATAAAATATTAATTACAATAATAAAACGCATGCCTGTAGCGTCAAGTAACAAGAGAAAGAGGGAGAGAAGGGAAATTGATCACTCGGCAGTCACTTGATTGGAACCCACAAGGCAAGCGAAGATGGGGCTGCCCAGAGCAGACATAGAGATGGAGTCTAAATGAAGAACTTAAAGCAGTCAACCTGTCTAGGGAAGAAGCAAAAAAAGATCCCCAGAGACCTCAGGAAGTGGACAACAACTGTCGAGGCCCTAAGCTCCACAAGGAGAAAAGAGGATGACTTACTAACTAGGGAAAATTGAGCTAAGCTAAAAATGACACCGTCGACATTTCACAATGCAACCCTTCTTCAGGACAGAGCATACGACGCAAACACTGAACAGATAAATAGGAAGCTAAATAGGACAAATCTGTTTATCAGACCCATTGCCAAGTGGAAGGCAAGTGCACAATGTGGAAGATGTGATGCTGGGAAGGAACCAAAATGAAAAAGGAAAAGGAGAAAACAACAGAAAAGGCAGACTGAGTAAAAGTAGAAATATGACTGGTGGCGAAAGGGTAAGAAACACGGAGCACAAGAAGAACACCACAAAATCACTAGGTGTGGAGGGAGATCAGTGTTGCAGAATGGTGGTAGAGGGGAGACCAACGTATATGTTAACTAGAAGGGGACGGGAGGTGAAATGTCACGATATGTATTACCTCGAGTCAATGGGATAGAATGTAGCAGCTTTGTCTGAAGTGCAGTACAAGCACCTACCTGCCTGATCAGCATCAAATTTTGTAACTACAACTGATAGCACAGCCAGCACCCTGGCAAAATCAGACATTCCCTTCTCAGGCACAGCTATCACTACACAAGACACTGTCATCGCCAGGCATGGCCACTAGAAAGATTCCATTTGTTTAAGCTCACACATCATGAATTTCATGAATACACTTTAAACACATGACACAGTCATCAGAGATGGCCCCCTTTCTCAGACACACTCATCGTTAGAAATGGTACCCTGTGATCACCTAGCACAGCCACTGGAGATGTCTCCTTGTTCGTGCACGCACAGAGTGTGACAACCTGGTGGGAGCCCATCCAGTGCTCCCTCAAACACACAAGTGTCGGCAGAAGTTTGCACCATTCGCACAACACCACGTATGGCCCTTGAACCCACATCCATTGCAGCCACTGCTGCTCCCAAATGCTGATCTGACAACAAAAATGATCTCAAAGTACGCATGTTAGGGAACAAAAGGAAAACTATAGCGCCTAATAACTCGGTCTGTACCACCAGCATGCTATCTGTCATCTGTTTTCCCAGGCTGAAGGCACAGATAAAGACAAAATTTGACTGCACAGGACATCATACAAACATTTAATGGGAAGCAACTCCTATCAAACTGTTCAGGAAAGATTTAGCAACTGACCTCCCCTTATTGTCATTTGATTTTAAAAAACAGGTTAAACTGTCATTTTTAAATGGCCTGTTTAAGATAAATTTTTCTCCTGCCTCAAAACTTTAGAGTGGATTTACAAAAGAGCCAGCAATGAAGAACCCACAAATATGTACTAGTGTGACTTATTTTATGCAGAAGAAATGTATGTCTTTTTTATTTATTTATTTATTATTTTTTTGCAGAAGAATTGCACACAATGTCTTTGTTTTATGCAAAAGAAACTCACAAAATGTCTTTCTTTTATGCATTTTATGGTTGCTGAGATTGTGAAATGACAAGTTCTACTGTGACAATACCATGCAATGTTGGAGACCAAAGAGATAACAGATCAAAAGACACTAACAACACAACAAAAAGCAATGTTTTGAAAGAAAAGTTTTATATTTAAAAACTGCTTTTTAAAAACATTTTGCTTTATACTTGTCTAGGTCACAATAGTTGAAATATGGATTTTTAAAAACATTATATACAGACTGGCTCAAAAAGTTGTGGCCTGATGCTATGTTCAGTCATAAAAAATGCTAGGAGTAGGATTGACAGTGTTTGTAGTTCAAGTACAGTTAACACACACACACACACACACACACACACACACACATTTCACAAGATATGCATACACAGTAGACACATCAATTCACAAGTTAGTTGGATATTACCACTAAAGCGGCCATACTGTCCCTTGGATATTACCACTAAAGCGGCCATACTGTCCCTTGTATATTACCACTAAAGCGGTCACACTGTCTCTTGGATATTACCACTAAAGCGGCCATACTGTCCCTTGGATATTACCACTAAAGCAGTCATACTGTCCCTTGGATATTACCACTAAAGCAGTCATACTGTCCCTTGGATATTACCACTAAAGCAGTCATACTGTCCCTTGGATATTACCACTAAAGTGGTCACACTGTCCCTTGGATATTACCACTAAAGCAGTCACACTGTCCCTTGGATATTAACACTAAAGCGGCCATACTGTCCCTTGGATATTACCACTAAAGCAGTCACACTGTCCCTTGGATATTACCACTAAAGCAGCCATACTGTCCCTTGGATATTACCACTAAAGCAGTCACAGTCCCTTGGATATTACCACTAAAGCAGTCACACTGTCACATTCTCCTGCCTTGCAGCCAACGTGCCACATCTACTGCAGATAAGTCTTTTTCCTTTTCTTTTTTTTCGTCGTGTTTGTGTCGTCCTGATGAAGGGGTAGTGCCCCGAAACATGTTGATTGTCTTCGTCTTTGTCCCTTTTCTAGCTTGGTACAGTTCCCTTGTTTTACACTTAGTCACACTGTCTCTTGGATATTACCACTAAAGCAGTCATGATGTGCCTTGTCCCTGAACCCACCACCTCGAATGGGTAGACAGGCCATTCACGAGATTCTGGCAAGTCCGGGTCCTGGGCTATAAAGGCAGCCAGCCGGTAATCAAAAGACACTGTAGCTATTTTCATGAAAGGTTGTCACCAGATGTTGATTATGGGCCGTGTTCCCGTGTCTTTGTTGATGGGTACTACCAGGTCATAGAAATCAACTATGAACTACTCACCAGATGTTCCCCCCATCCCCTGTAACACAGCCATGCGGCCTGTTGATTCAATCATGGACTTGATCACATTTGTTGGTAGGGATGTCTCTACGATCACCTGTTCTGTCTGCAGTCTGATCTCCACCGACTGCACACCTGTTTCAAACAACAGGTTAAACAATATAGCTGCAGAAGGTCAGCTGTGTACAGATGCCACATGCACTCAAGCAGAAAAAGTAACTTTTTAACTTTGACCCAGAAGTTATAGCATTCCAGTCTTAGTTACACCTATGCCGGGTCAGTCCCATTCTTAATAATCCCACATCAATAATTAGTTCACCGTTTCTACTTTAAAATGTTCTCTTCTTTGACATCAAATTATAGCAAGGACTTCCACATGCCTGGTGATTTGAAAGCAGGGAAAGACGTAAGCTAGAATGAATATCAGCCTGTATCCACAGAACTGATTTTGGTAAGGGAAGAGGGACAGAAGGTTGAAAGGTCATGTACGTATCTGGTGCATGGTAAATCCAGTGCCTATGATGGACCATATTTTTTCTTTGTTTTTCCACTTCCTAGATTTTAGTTCAGTTCATTGGTCACACAGAACAAGGATGTAGAAAATGCAATGAAATACACGAAAGCCAACAGGAAGAGCAGACATCCCAGCAGAACTGGTCCAAGCCAGAGGGGAAACAATGGCTGACGTCCTCACAGCAAGCTATAACATGGTCCGACAGACAGAATGGCCCACACCTTAGTCTCCAACTGTCACATATGCAGTATGTGTGCAGCATGCATGAGGTATGTGTGCAGTATGCATAAAGTATGTGTGCAGTATGCATAAAGTATGTGTGCAGTATGCATAAAGTATGTGTGCAGTATGCATGCACTATGTATGCAGTAAAAAGACAACTTGCAATTATGCAAGCAGAACTACTGCACCACAAGCCTGATCAGCCCCTACCACACTGCCCAAGCAAAGTCATGTTGAAGGTCCCACTCAGCAGACTGCAGCCAGAAGCTGCAAAGATCATCCCACAGCAACAGGCATTATCTAGAGCAAGGCACAGAACCACTCAACAGATCTTCGATGTAAGGATGTTGTCCCAGATAAACCTCCAACACCTGCAAAATGCTATGTCTTCATAGACTTCAAAAAAGCTTTCGACAGTGTGTGGCATACAGGATTGTGGGCAACTATGAAGATGTACAACATCAGCACCAAGCTGATCACGGCCATAGAACAACTCTACAACAAAGCCACCAGTGCAGTACTCTTGACCTTGAAGTAATTGTACCTCCTTATTTTACTTCTTCAAATAATTCTACCTTTTGATTTCCATAGTTTCTGAATGTCTTCAACCCCTCCAGTTTCATTTTGAAGCATGTGTCCGCTAGCTTTCTCTGTACCTAATCAGCATCCAGCACCCCTTCAAAACACCCCTTTTGCAGCCCCTCTACCCCCTCCCCTAACAGCTATCCTTTCCCTCCCCCCGCCCCCACCAAAACTAGCCATTTGATTGAAGAAACTTTTGCCATTTGATTGGCTGTAAAGAACAGTCACTTTCTGTCCACATGTACCTGCTATTCAGTTAACTATCTAGTTTTAATTTGTATCTGTTTGTGTTGTCCTGATGAAAGGGTAATGCCCCAAACATTGACTCTGTTTTTGTTAATTTCAGTTTGGTTTGCTTCCTTTGTTGTCACATTATCATCAGAACTTGCAAGGTAAAGGGACAAAGAAGAATTAGTAAGAACAACAGATTATCTGCACCAGACCTGAACAAAACAGACAGACGTTTCAGGGAATTACCCCTTAGTCAGGACAGAAGGACAAAAAGGTAACACAAAACAAAACACAAAGAGAATTACCTATAGACACTTATCTGGTGTGGGCAGAGAGAAGAGACAGCACTGAAGAAAAGCTACAAAAATGGCAGACAAAATGGCAGCAAAGATGGCGGTCAAAATGTGGTCCCAACAGTGGTGGGGGGAGGGGTATTAAAGTAAATAAAATAAATTAAGTAAATAAAGTAAATAAAATTATAGATGGGAGGAAGTATATAAGGTGAACACAAAAACACTCCTTGATTTTGGGTAGTATCAAATCTTACTAGATTAATATTCTTAAAAAATTGGTGGCTACAGTTGCATACACTCATAAAGTTTCATGTGGTATCACACACTCTTGCTGTGCCCCCTCCCCCCCTTGTTATTTGGCAAACATTGAAGAAATAAGCTAGCTCAGACCAAATATGAAAAAGGTGAAAATGGAAACAAATTAAAAATAAAACAAACAAGCCATATAATAAAGAAAAATTAAATTTAAAAAAGGAACAAATACGGCAAAGGGGGAGAGAGAAGGAAAAGGAAAGTCACGGAGAACTGCTGGGGGTAGGGAAGAGTACTGAGCAGTTGTTCGTTCTTGAGGAAGAACTGGCAGAGGATCCATGGAAGAACAGCATCCACAAGTGGATTACCTAGTGTTTGCAGAAACTGAGACTGATAGACGATGGACAGAAGTGAAGGAAGCTGCTTGCTAAAGCATCAGTGGTGCCACAACATGTTGACAGTCTCCAAGACTATGATGGGACAGATGATGATGATGATGATGATGATGATGATGATGGACCACTGTAGTTTCTACTACCTGACCTACTTTAACAGGCATTTAATTATAAGCATTTCGTGAAATCTTTTCTTTCTCTAGTGTCGCTGTCAGTATTTGGTCTCTACTTGTGGAAACAAATCACACAAAGTTCTGATGATGATCTGATGGGGGTGGGGGAACCCCCACGCACAAGCCCAATGCCCAATGTTATACCCATGAGAAATGATAAGAAATTCATTAAAGAAGCGATAGCACATTGTACATTTAATATCACTACGTGACTGCAAACGTGAAAATACCGAAATGCGAAAGTGAATACAAGGAGTGCTTTAAGTACCTGGGTGGCCACTCAAAGCCTTGTAAACTGCGTCAGCACATGACTGACAAGTCATTTGAACAGCGAATTCAACCTATAAAATAAATAATAAATATCTACAGTTTCATCACAGGTTTTGATTTGCTTACTTTAAAAACATAATGATAATGATATCACGAACTCCCTTCACGAAATACCGAAGATTTAAATTATTGACAAGACACACCAAGGGGGCATCTGCGTCTTTCTTTCAACGACAACATTTTTAACCCCTGTTTACTGTTATCTTAGCACAATTTTAGGATGTTCGCGTCCATTTCAAGGGGCATTTATTTCTTTCATAAATTATAATTTTAATACTACATCAGTACATGAGTACATCTACTGATCTAGCACATCATCATTGATTGCATGAAGTGCCCATGCATTTCAGGGATAGTCTTACGAACGACCAGCGTCATAAGCTCATCCACGGCGATTTTTTTTTTGGGGGGGGGGGGTTACCCAGATGCAAAGGTTTGTTCGCAAAAAACAGTAATAGGTGTTTCTTTTACTGAATATTTAATAGATGATGTAGATAGCCATACTTTTTTCTGTGTCGCCATTTTTGCGTTGACGTCATCAAAAATTGTGCACAGAAACTGGCAGAAATTCAAAATCCCAAAACGTTAGGGGGAAAAGGAAATGACCGCAGTCTTTATCTAATTTCAGCACTTTTATGTACATTTTCTGCAGTTTTTATTGGAGTCTCCATATAGCGTTTGTTCATATTAATCTAATGGATTGATCAGTCAATTAGCCTTGGGGTTGAAGCCTTCTACCTGACAATATGTGAGATGTGTGTGTCACTTTTCTAAATGGTTCAAAACATGCTGCCTTGCAGTCTTGGTTGGCCGGGGCTGCACTGTTCCATTATTTTGTGAAAATCGTGCTCTTGGAAGAGTTGTGTTGTTCTTCAGAGACGTACAATGCGTGGCAGGAAGAGGAAACTACTAGTTAAAGCATCTTCAGATGGTATGAATTATTGACTTGCACCAAAACTTACTAAAAGGTGTCCTACTAGTAGTACTACAGTAGTACTACAATCATGAATCAACAATCGTTACAATGTGAATATGTCTGTTAATCTGGTGTTCGTGTTAAAAAGAATGGTTCATTCATTGTTTATTGTGACAATGTTAATAATGTAAACAGAAAAAAAGAAACAGCGCTAACTGAAAGACTTCGTTTTGACCTTTGGAACAACCAGGACAGAGGGATCTGCCGAAGAGCTTAGGGTTCTAGGTGGGGTATAAAGCTGGATGAGCTCTGAGAAGGGTCCTGTGGAGGTGGAATATTAACTGTAGGTCTGAGGTGGAATATTAACTGTTGGTCTGAGTTGGTATATTAACTGTAGGTCTGAGAATGTTAATTGTTGGTCTGAGGTGGAATGTTAACTGTAGGCCTGAGGTGGAAGATTAACTGTTGGTCTGAGGTGGTATATTAACTGTAGGTATGCGAATATTAACTGTAGGTCTGAGAATATTAACTGTAGGTCTGAGGTGGAATATTAAATGTAGGTCTGAGTTGGAATATTAACTGTAGCCCTGAGGTGAAATATAAACAGACATTTTTTTCTTCTTTCAGCGGTCTGTCTTTTCTGCCAGTCAGCTGAGCAGAATGAAGAGGCACTGGGCAAAATGCTGTACAAGTCGGGACTCACTCTGCATTATTTTTGCATGGTACTACACGTTTCATACTGTAATCACAACGTGTTTGTGACAATGAACATGAGAGTGAAGCATTTCTGCTAAGTCACCTGAGTGGAAATGATTTTTTCTTAAACAAGTAGTTGTAGTTAATTACAACTTATTAATTTTGTAATATTTGATTAAATTCTGAAAAGATTTTTGGATATTGTATTTTGAGACTGTCGTTACTAGACAATTAGAATATAGATTGTTGTTGCTTGCATGGTGTCATAAAGCTTTTCTCAAGTGGGCTGTACCAGAGAGGGAAGAGAGAGAAGGATGGAATTTTGGGATTTATGCCAGCAGACATCAGACGGGAGCTGAAGAGGGGTATGAGGCTGGTAAGGTTTAAGTTCTTTTTGATGGAGAAGGGAAAAGAAGCTTTGCTGTATAATTAAAAGTTGCCATTATATGTGATGCAAAGGGTCGCAAAGTAATAACATGTATACCAATGCAATGGTTGCTACAAATGAAAAGTGATATCAATTGCTTACTGCAGAAAATAGCAGCTGCAGCAATTAAAAATTTTTTTTTTACGTAAATAGTATGAATAGAAGCATTTTCTTAATCTCACAGGATCAGCGTGCTGAATATGTGTGGAACTTATCAACATGTTGATGCAGAAAAGTGAAAGTTTAATTGTTAGTAATATCATACATGACCTTATAAACAATTTGTGCCATCATCGTTTTGCAGGCCTGTCAGTACTGCAGAAAGAAGGGGGCAACAATTGGCTGTGTTGTCACCAATTGTCGCAAGACATTCCATTTTCCATGTGGCAAAAAGGCTGGTGCTATGTGTCAGTTCTTTGATGAATTCAGGTACGTTGTTGACTAGATGTGGCATCATTTGTTATATCTTCCTTATTTTCAGCTTTGTAAAGTTTCACCCTGTAATTTTCACAAACGGAGCTAATTTAAAATGGAGGTCCAAATCCTACAACGTGTTGTGAGTGTGTATTTCAATAATGCGGACGAGCTGATGAATCTTACCTCCTATGGCGACAATATTCTCATCGTTGCCTGTGAACTACAAGTAGGTGGTCAAAGCCCTATTACGTGATGCTCCGCAATGGCATCTCGACCCAGTTTTTCCTGCTTTTTCACAACTTCCTATTATGATAAAGATGCAATATACTTAATGAAAAGTTCACAAAAAAACAGTTCGGTGTCTTTAACCCCTTAACTGCCCTGTTTCTGTATTGTCGTACGCCAGGTCACGCATCTCGTACGGGCGCTCATTAACATGGTATATGCAAATAAAGTTAAAGGGGAAAAACTCTCTCAGGTGTTGATACTGATCAAAAAATGATTCAATAATAGATTGCTTCCCTTTGGAAAGGTGAATTTCGCCGGAACATGGATTTTCAAAGCAACGTAGTGAGAAGTTAGTGCGAGTACTTTGTAAGTTTTCCAAGATGGTGTCGTCGAGTGGTGCAAGTAAGCGATCAACCAGGTTTCATCGGCTATCAGCTCTCGATGTATTGAATGAAATTGTAAACGATGAAGATAGTGGAGAGGAAGATTTTGAAGGATCAGTCAGATGCAGAAGATTCAGAAAGAACAACAGCGAATTTCGGCAAGCGTGGTGTGAGTGTGTTGAGTGACACTGACAGTGACTTCGTGCCCACAGCTGATGACGACGGTGCTTCATATTGTACTTCTGATTCAGAGGTAGAGGCAGAAATACAAGCAACTTCAAGTAACAGACAGGTTACAAAAGGAAGAGGTGCCTTCGGCTTGAGAGGGAGGGGGGATGGGCAGCGTAAACAAGGAAGAGGGCGGGGCACAAAGCGTCCTCGCGCAAGTCGCGGTCAAGCGGTCGATTGTTGACAGCTGGGAGCAAGCAACTGCAGATCCACCGAACCCAGATATCAACTTTACAGGAAACCCTGGCATAAAATGTAACGTGGAAGATTTGAGTCCTGTGAAATTCATACAACTTTACTTTGACGATGACCTGCTAAATCACCTAGTGATTCAAACAAACAAGTATGCAGCACAGTTTCTAAAAGCAAATCCAGATATGCCTGAACATTCCAGAGTGCACAAATGGCAGGAAGTTACCATCCAAGAGATGAAACAGTTTGGGGGAATTATTCTACTTGTGGGACTTGTGAAGCTGCCAACCATTGAACACTACTGGTCTTATGGGACTGGTGAAGCTGCCAACCACTGAACACTACTGGTCTTATGGGACTGGGGAAGCTGCCAACCACTGAACACTACTGGTCACAAGAAACATTGTACAAGATGCCAATGTGCAGCTCAGTCCTGCCACGCAACAGGTTTCAGTGTATTCTGCGTTTCCTACATTTCAATGACAATTCGCAAATGCCAGCACGCCATGATCCCAGCTATGACCGCCTGCACAAAATAAGGCCAATCATTGATCATCTGCATGAAAAGTTTCAGGAAATGTATGAGCCAAGACAGGCTGTATGTGTGGATGAAAGTCTGCTGCTATGGAAGGGAAGATTGATCTTTTGGCAATATATTCCACTCAAACGTGCCAGATTTGGGATCAAGATTTACCTTTGTTGTGAATCTGACAATGGTGTGAAGGGAAGTGGAGGCTATTGTTACAGATTCAAAGTGTATGCCGGAAAGGATGACCCAGTAAATGAAATAACACCTATTCTCCCACCAGATGCAGCTGAGCTTTCCATCAGTGAGAAGATGGTTGCATTTTTGATTGCTCCTCTTTTGGGAAAGGGGTATACTGTGTATACCGATAACTGGTATACTAGCCTCAGGCAGTTCTTGTATCTTCTCCGTAAACAGACTCTGGCATGTGGGACTGTACGGGCAAACAGAGTGGATACACTGAGAAATTTCTGTCCTTCCTGGAGAGTGTCATTCTTTCATGGTTTTGGTCAGACACGCCTGTTGTTCCTGTTCTTGACCCTGATGTGCAAGATGATGCGGTGAGGTTGAGTGAAAAGCATTTCTCTTTTCCTATTCCACCAACACCCAATAAACTGAACCCCCAAAAGGTTTGTAGAGTCTGTAGGAAAAAACTAAAAGTGAGGAAAGAGACGAGATTTTACTGCTCCTTCTGCCCATCTGAGCCAGGCCTGTGCTATCCCCAGTGTTTCATGGACTATGTAACGTTTTATGGGGTGTGCTGGATTTTAGGGAAGAGATAAGAAATGTAGACACCTAAAGCAGACCCCACCTTTTCAAGCAAAAGTACACGACCAGATAAATTAGCACATTTATTGAACTTTAAACAATAAGAAGGATAGCAGAGGAAGGAAAGAAGTAGATGAACAAATATGTAACAACAGTGTGTGTATGCGGTAGCAGCAGTGTATAGTATGTTACAACTTCCAGAACAGTAAGTAATACAACATGTGTATAGTCGAATTAATACGAAACATGAAACTATTTGCTGTGGATATAAAATCTGATCAGGAACAGAGTTATAATCCAATCAGGAACGGAACAGACAATCCAATGTTCGTTCACACTAACAAGTGGTCCATGGTAGTAGTTTATATACAGGAGACGACGGTTGAAGTCTGTAGACACAGTCCACAGGAATGCAAATGTTCAGTCTATGGAACGTAGTCTCGGGGAAAGTCTGTCAGCAAGGCGAAAGGTGAATTAAAATCCAGTCTTGCCAAGCCAGTGGACCACTGCAGATCGACCTGGTCCTCAGGTATCAGGAACGCCGGATACAGGCAAGGTACGATACAGTTCGGTTGGTTGTCCTTGAACGTCCTTGCCTAACCGTTACGGTTTAACTCCTTGTTTCTCATAGATTTCAGATCTATGAGAAATGTCCACACTCTCTAGTGGGAAAAAGTTCGCTCAACTGCACACTCACGGCCTACTATTAGGTCATCTAGACAAGTAACAGTTGCACTAATGTATACTACTGGTTGCTCAGCCGTTAGGTATCGACTATCCTTCGATGGCCTAACAATTGTATTCTGTCTCTTTCGATATCCTGAGAAAGTGACACAGATCTCGCCGTGAGAAGATTTTTGGCTTCGTCACGGCAAGAACCAAGCTAATACAGTTATCTCTCGATTGTTTTCCCCCAGTAGCTATACAGGATCAGCTAGCAGCGAACGTTGACGTTTCTTCAACAAAAAATGCGTCCGATTCCCTTCATGGTCTTTGCTTGAGTCCCCGAAGAAACGTTAAATTCCACCGAAATTCTTTCGGTCTCCCTTTGCAACTCGCTTTCTGTCTTTTCATTGGCCGAGTCTTACATGTTTTTGTTAAAGAAAACATGACGTCTTTCCCTTCCGTTACTACGTATGATTATGATTATTGCGTCATTGCCGTGTCACTTTCTCTTGAATGAAAGATTACGCAGCTACGGAAAGATACAATAAAAAGAACACAGTTCTTAAACAATAGCGCTGGAGAAAACCTTCCAAAACGCAACAGACTACCACACAAAATTAGAATACTGGAAGTAATCCTGAAGGAAAAGCTGTTGAAAGACTGTTGGCTGCTTAGTGTTTGGACTTGAAAATTCTTTTTGTGAAGGTTTTTTGCAATTGAAAGTGTACATACATGAAAATATTAAACAAGCTTTGTGCATAAACATACATTTTTTTCATAATCATAGTAAAATAAACAACAAAAATTCCAATTAAAGAATAGAATCACAACAATTTTGGGTTTTTATCAATCTGCAATGTATTGCCAGTTGATTTTCCAAATTTCATGTATGTATCTAAATAAATGACTGACCAGGAGCAATTTTAGTGAAATAGCTGAAAAATCTCTTTTCTTCCCTGGCAAATAGGAAGCATATGAACACAAAATAACGTGGCAGTTAAGGGGTTAAGTCTGTGTGGGTTTTGTGTTCTTTGTGTGAACAAAGTCTTGAATTGGGGCAGCCGGTGACCACCATGTTCAATGTGGTACAAACTGCTGACTGAAGGGTGCTATATTTCTAACCAAAACTGCTTCGCTTAGCGTGACTGGCTGACCAAAACTAGACAACTATCAGAAAGCTTTGTCTCTAAGTTTCATTTTCGTGCTTGGTGATACAGAAGGGAAGTCTGATTGTCATCTGCAAATAATGGCGAAAGTTTTCAAAGCTTCTCCTTTTTGGCATCAACTCGGTGTTGCTTCATCTGAAAGCTGAATCTTTCATCTACAAAACCTTTTGGTTGAATTGCTTGTTACACTGAGCAGTTTGGATCAAAGCGATACAACCCAAACAGCTTTCTGCACTCAAATACCATCATCGAGTGGTTTGTCATACCGAACAGAGTCTCGGCTGACGCGAGTCACGCGACTGAAGAAAATGCAGAATCTCGGCTGCCATCTTCAGAAAAATTCAGTCTCGATGCTTAGTGAGTAAAGTCTATAATCATTCCAACTGTTGGAATTGCAGTCAAAGATTTGGTTTCTTTGTTCATAACTGGAGGTTGAATCGACAGTTATCAACCACTCCATGGCGGCATGTGTCTTGGAAGAGAACAGGGAAGGGTTGCCATGTTTTTTCATTTGCGTATTTAGATATGGTTATATTTTGAACAGTAAATGCACGTGTCGCTCATATTGTCATTAAAGTACGGTTCCACCATGTTCTTTCATATTAAAAAAACTCTTAAAACAGAAAAATTACAAATACAAATAGGTTGTGCAAGCCTGTGTTATGGTGGAATTGTTTTTTTAAATGGTGCGCACTGTGCGTATTGATTATAGATACCTGCAGATTTGGTCAATTTATCAAAGATCGTCTACTTTTGGGGGGGTTTTGTAGTTGCAATGACCAGACTGACTTTTCACACAAAATTGCAGTATGTGGCTTGCGGGAAAGGGTTTCTGTGCCTTTTCACTTATTTAGATGCTGTTAATTTTATGACAATTAATGCATATATGTGTTCCATTGTGTGATTATTAAAGTACTGCCCCATTATATTTTTTTGGATAAAAATATCTTTTAAAACAAGAAAATTGCAAATAAAATTGGTCACTTGATGGGGGAAAGCTGCATCTGCTATGATTCTGCTGCTGGGGTTGCTGTCAGAATACATTTGCAAGGATTTTTAAAATGGTGCCCTCTGTGCATATTGATCTGAAGATAAATACACACAGATACTGTCAGCTTATCAACGGGTTGTGTGGTCACAATCATCAGACTGATTTTTATGGATGTTTCTCAATGGCTTGTATAAACTTTCATATAACTGTGGTCATGCTAAAAATGCAATTTTTTAGTTTTCATTTTTTGCAAAACTTGAGAGGCTGATTTTGTAAATCTTTTCGTTGTGATTATATTGATACAAAATATAAGTTGATTGGACAATTACGAGCTAACTTGTCATATTTTTGGCATTTTGATCAAGATGCATTATGCAAATTAATAATTTCTCAAGTTTGAAACCTTCTCACGGGTTAAAATTTCATATTAAGGCTTGAAAAAAATTGGAGTTGGAATTTGATATGCAGAAAGTATATCCTGCAAAAATCAGTCACTTCTAATAGAAAATGACACAGTCATAGTCCAAAGTTCGGAATTAAAAGCCCATAGCTTCGGAACTACTATGCCCACACGCATAAAATTTATATCACTGTGTTCTGAAGGAAAGATCTACAAGGCTGTTTGAGTTGAAACCTGGTTTATTAACTTTCAAGAAAGGCTTTTGACTACCTACTAGAAGGGGGCCAAAGGTGAAACAGCATATTTGCTGAGCTTGAACTGATGTACAACTACAAACATTTGACTTGTGTTGCAGGTCATACTGTCCAGAACACCGTCCACGCCAGTGTGCTGGCTCGGGTGCTAGTGACCGGTTGGCTTTTTATGGCACAGCTTTATCCACCTGCTCCATCTGTATGATGGCAGTGGAGGCTAGGGCGTCCAATGGCACGCTTCGTTCACCATGCTGTAAGAGTGCCTGGTTTCACAGGGATTGCATGCAGGTAAACATTTTGGTGTTTCCCAGCAAATTTATAGGATTTTCATATCAGTTTATTTAACTAGAAAGACCTTTATTTTTTCAATATAACATTTTATAGAAACTGATAACATTTGTTTTAAAAATGTTACCTATCTGATCTGCCCAAAATGTCTTGTGATATTTTGTCTATACAGTAGTAGGGGTCCCATTCTTTCTAAAATGGGGGAGCACTGGTCATGCTGGCCAGGAAAACAAATCAGTGCTGTATGTATGGGGCATGCCACCGCAGAAGCAAGGGACATTTCAGGCATGCTGCCCTGAAGGAAGGCTGCAATCAAAAATGCAGTGATGTCGCCTTCCTGGCTGTAGTGTAATCCTGGTCAGAAGCATTTGGGGGCAGTGTGCTCAGAACATTTTCTGATATTTTGAACAAGTGCACCCTCTGGAAACGAGCCAAAATGGCAAAAGGAAGAAGAAAGAAATCCACAAATTGCTAAGCATCTCCATGTGTGGCTAGAATGTTGTCTTAAATACCACCACTTAGCTCCCTGTGAACTGTGACCAATACAGAGAAAGGGGAAAACTGTTTGGTCAGTGCCTGCGTGTGCAACTCATTCATGGTGTACAAATGGCATGTTTGAGAAATAGTATAACAAAGTCAAAAGTTTTGTGCTTTTACACCCATGCATATAGAGCATTTGAACCCTTACTAGCTTCTACAGTGTTCTGTTGGCTTAGGCCTCTCAATATTGCTTCTACAGATGGTACTGTGGCATTTAAACATGGCTTTGATTATACTTATAGGAAAATGCCAAAACTTAACTAAGAAATGAAATCTGCTGCAGAAATATGCCCTATCAGCTGGTCGCTACTTTTTCAAGTGTCCCCTTTGTAACAGCAAAGAGTTATTTGAGGCTGAAATGCTGGAGTTTGGCATCTACATCCCTGACCAGTGAGTTGTGTTTGGATGAATGTGACAAGCTGGCTTGATCTCAAGAAAAAAAAATGTTCTTTTGCATGATATTTATGTCAAAATCTGTTATCCCATGAGAGTTGATGCTTATTTGTGTCACAGCACCACAAAACCAGTCTTAAGCCGGAAAGGCCAGTTTGTAGCTACAAGCAGAAATAGGTTGGTGGGGTCGATCTCGTCGAATTTCACTTTTTCGCTCAAAAGCATTTTAAAAATTGTAAATTATCATATAGATGCAAAATTTTTCCATCAAATATAACTATAATTAGGTGAAAAAATGAGCACTTGTGTGCCAAGGAAACTGGGTCATTACTGCAAACTGAAACTTTGGAGCCTGTTTTCTCAGAATGGGTGCCACCTTTATTCTGCACTTCAACAGGCCATATCTCTTACTAATTAACTCAATCGTGACGTGTGCGGAAAATATTCTGTGCAGCATAGGCCATGCTTACGAGCGAATGCGGACAATAAACCAAGCAACTTTGACAATTTATTTATGGAGAATCGCTAATCGTCTAAGGTAAAGAACTCTTACATTCGAAAGCTGAATCATTTCTTGACGAGTTGCTTCCCTTTTACTACGTTTAGACCGGTTTTCGACCACAGTTCCAAGCGAGTAAAAAAATGGCTGTGTCGTGTGCCTTGTCTCTTGAGAAATGCTAGATTTACTCTTCAAATGACACGCTGATGAGGAAAATGACATTGTTTTGGAAATTTACTGTGATAAAGTGGATGAAGACAAGATTATTTGTGCCTGAAAGACACAAGACAGTGATTACGAAGAGAAAAAAGAGCGAGCACGTGTTATAAATAGTATTGAGACTGTGTATAAGGAATCCTGAGGACTTTTTGATTACTTCAACTTCGGTTGTGTTTCCATCAAAGGATTTTACAAATTATGGAACAAGGTCCAAGAAACACAGTAAGAAATGAGTTTTCTTTATTTATTGTAGTTAGATACGATGTTTAAATAAATTTTCTATTGTTTTGGAGGATTTTTTAATGAATTTTTGAAAAAAGGCTAAAAATCCCGCGTCCACAGGGACGGTTCGAGCTACGAACACTACGGTAGCATTGTGTTAAGCGAAGACAATGGTTCTTATATCAAAATGATCAGGAAACACTATAGATTTCAAAGATGTATTTAACTCAAAACACCCAATTTTGAACTTGAGACTGGTTTAATGGTGCAGTGCAACATTTATGCATTCATCTTTGTTACATTTATGTATTTGTTAACATAGTTATGGAAACAAGATGAATTACATATTTTTATGCTACTGAAGTAGGCAAGCTGCATTTATATTTGTGTGTGCACAAAGAATGTATGGGTTGTTTATTGACTTTAGGTACTAGTGTTTATTGGTAATGTACAGCTACACAACAATCCAGACCTCTAAATTATCAGAGTTGTTTTGTGTTTGTCGCTAACATTTGCTTTCACTGTGTTTCTTTGTGTGACTTTTAGATGATTTTGTCACTGAATAACAAGTTTTTGCATGCAGGTTAATCACATCTGGTTTACAATCTTATCGAGATTTACCTCTGCCTGACGTAGATAGTGATCTTCCATGTTGTGAATAGTGACTTTGACCAGTAGAGGCAATCACTGTGCTTGGTGTAGCCAGTAACATGATGTGGCCAGTAATTGTGTCTAGGAGGGAAAATAATTGTGGATGTCTGTGGTTGGTCTGGGCAGAACTTACTCCTTATTTAGTCTTTCTGATAAGTGACCCCCATTACTTGCATGCTGAAAATTTGGGTTGTCTTGCCATGTATGTCATGGTCAAAAACTATTATCATTGTTATGAATTAGATTTGTGTAAGTGGCCTGTGCACTGTGCCTACTGTTTGATGTCACGAAGGCTGCTGTAAGGGCATTCTTCCAATACTGACCTTGACATGACAGCTGACATAATTGTTCTAGTAACCTCTCAAAGGATCGTGTAACTGCGCACGCTCCAGTGCTTCTGTACAGGGAGATTCTAGTATGCTCAAAATCATTCTAATCCTAGAATGTTCGTCCAGCTTTTGTATATACAGGGGAGATGCGGAGAGAGCGTAAGTCAGTAATTGAAGGTTTGCTAATGACCAGGAGTGCAGTCGGGTAGTGCAGATTAGAGAGAGCTGAGTGTAATAGCCATTGTGATGTGTAGAGATTTACAGTTGGGTTTGTGGAGGATTCTGTTCAAGGCTGAATAAACAACACTCCACTGGAATTTGTGGGACTGTTGTTGTCACTGAATTTTGGGTGCTTGAAACTGGTAGATCATTTTTGAACCAGCGCTGAGATCTAAAAGCTGGTGTCTGACCATAATGAGGTTATCTTCCCACAACACACACACACCCTGTGAGAAAAGGGTCCACAACGTTGTGTGACTGTGATGTTTGCTACAGTGTGGGTCAACAATCATGATGATGTAGTGGTCTGAGCAAGCTTTGGCACATGTTTGTTGCCAGAGATGCTGCATGGGAACTTGAGCCAAACGCTTATCATGAACTTCTGGAGAGATACAGTCGTTGTGATGCCCCAAGATGTCTGTGTCCACAAGGCAGACAGCATGATGGCATGGCTGGAGGGTGAGTTGTGATTGATTTCCCTTTATCCCAGAACTTCTTTTTTGTTTCAGACATCTTTGATACGAATACTTTTTTCCCTGCCAGAGCCCGTGTGTTTGCTAAATCTGTAAAACAAACGAGAGGTGGGGCTTACGATTGAATACTGTATTGTTTACACTGTTATTTCTCTGTAATAGATGGGTAAAGATGTGTGACTCTTTGGTTTGTAACATTTGTTAGCTGTGTAAAACAAACAGTTTTAAAATTTATATATAAGGGTAGTAATCAATGCACAATAGCTGTGGAATTCTCCTGGCGTTAGTTGACTGGCTTCTAGCCACTGATTTCCTACTTTGTCTTGGAAAGTTTCTGTTTTCTATCCCAGTGCTGTGACATCAAGGCTGAAGAGGGTAGCAAGTCTGATGTGTTTGAAAAGGGGTTATATTGGACAGATGGAAGATAGATTTTTCTTATTTCTCTGGTTCTCTTTGTTTTCATGTAAACTGCTATGTGTCGTGTATCTTTTTTTTTGTTTGTTTTTTTGTTTTGTATCTGTCTTGAGGAAGGGGTAATGCCCTTAATGTCCACTGTGTTCCTTGTGTATCTCAGCTTGGTTTTCTTTGTTTGTTTTCACCATGTTATATCCATTTAAATGTGTTGTATGGACTTTTACCATATCAAATATGAGTTGTGCAAGATTGTATATTTCTTGCCTAGACGCTGGGAGCTGATGTTGTGTAGTTGGTGCGGTTCCAGTGGAAGTCATGTGGGCTGCAATGGACTCACCAGAGTGCGTAAAGACAACATCTGCAGCATTTGTGCTGAAATCAACAACAGTAGTAGGTGATAAATCGTGCTATTTGTATTTTGTGCATGCCTGTAATTGGCTTTAAATAATAACAATAATTATTAAGCATTCTGATACAGCACAATTCCCCTGAAGGGCTTGATGCACTTTACACCAACGCAGTAAGAAATCTTAGAGAAGACCAAGAATTATAAACAGAGTACAATAAAACCTCCCGGATAAGACCTTTCCATATGCAACCTCAAGCATGAGGCCCAAAGTTTTTTGACAGAGACCATTTACTATAAAAACGACCTCCCATTTACGACTCCCTCCTCAACCCGACCGATGAAAGTGGCTGGTTTTGCACAACATATAGCTTTCCCTGGTCGAGCAGAAAAAGGTTAGCAGACTTCTTTTTGCAAAGATGTTTACTGAGAAACGCAAAATGTTGAAACAAACTCTACTGAGAAGTGCAAAAAGAACTGTTTTAAATCTAGAAAAGATATTGAAAATGCTCCTAACAAAGAAGCAGCAAAGGGAAATCGACAAATATTGCATCTGACATCCATTTACAACTTCACACCTAACAAACCGATGGAAGTGATCAGTTTTGCACAATATACGACTTGTGCGTCTTGTTGACATTTCACAATAGGACAAATGGTTTATATTAAAGATTTTGTTGTAATTCATTCCTGAAAATCTTATTTCATATTCTATGTTAGTGAAATCTAAGTTAGCTACAGGTGTCCAGACTTTGTCTTTCATGTGTTGCCGCTGGCCTGCAGGTATAGCTTCTGTGATGTGATGCTACATACGCTAGTCTCGGAGATCTGTGATCTACAGCATCACAGTGAGCTTCGCAGCTGGAGAACTTGTTTGATCTGCTGATGGAAGTACCGATTTTGTGCAGCATACGACTTTTGCATCTTTTAGACATTTCTTGGCACGACTTTGTCACAATCCATTTCTGAAAGTCTCATTTCATATTCCACAAGGCAGGCAGACACAGTATTTAGGCCTCAAGCAGTCTTGTTCACGATTTCTAAAAAATTAGCCTATTGACAGTTAATGATCACAACGGACTAGCATACATATGCGATCAGAACAGAGAAGCCATGCCTGATTCCTGCAGGGCAGTAGCTTACACATGAAATGATTAAAGGCTGGCCTATGAGAATCGGGTATCGCTTCTCTGTTGTGATTGTGCCAGAGAGAGAGAGCTTAATTTGATATAAGGGTTTAGAGTAGATAGACAACAGGGACATCAGTGAAACACCATTCACAACTTCGTTACTTTGTATGTTATAAAATTTCAATTTCTTTAACTGGAAACACTAGAAAGTTTTCTTTATATGTGGTAGGATGAAACTAAATATGATGAGATAAAGTAAGACTGATATGTGATAAAACTGTCAGTAATTGACATGCAAAAAAACTATTTTTAATGTAGTTTAGTGGTAAATAGAAAAACAGTTTCAAAGCATGTCGTGGACCTGCTCTCCCCCCCCCTCCCCCCGAATGCTTCCTCCACCAGGTGGGTTTTCAGATGGAGACCCCAGCCTCGTTCCGGGAGTCTCTCTGGCCCAGCGATTTTGTCACATCCTTGGTCCTGACTAACCAATAGTTTTATGTACTTGTTCACCCAGCGCACCAGAAATGGTTCCGCATGTTCCCGTTTTGTGCACTGCTGTTCGGCCTCTGGCTGTCCCCATGGGTCTTCACCATGGTGACACAGGGGTTTTGTGCACTGCTGCGTGGAACACAGGGCAGCTTGCGCTGTCCCAGGCGACTTGGCTGGGTTTCTGCATCAACCTCAGGAAGTTGGAGACTGTTCTGTCCCAGACATTTGGGTTTCTAGGGATGGAGTTCGACACAGTCGCCTTTTCGGTGTGCCCTACGGACCATCAAGTGGACAGGCTCCAGGCACAGATCGCTCGCCTCTTGTTTGGTTTGTTCACCACCTGTCAGATGGCCTTGCTTCGGGGCTTGATGGTGCAGCTGGTCTCTCTTGCTGGGGTGTTTTTTCAGCCCATCCTGAGCACAATGGTCGCAGGAGTCCCAGCAATAGGAGACCCTGCTGCCATAACCAGAAGCGTTTGCTCCCCTCCTGATCCAGTGGACTTGCCGGTCGTGGCTGGTTTCTGGCGTACCCATTGTTCCCCCTCCCCCTGCGGCACATCAGGTGTCTGGAGATGTGGCTGGTCTTTTTGGCTCCACAGCGTTTTCTGGACATGCTTCTGTGGTTGCACATCCGGATCTGCTTTGATAGCTCCATGGTGGTCGCCTACCTGAATCACCAGGGCGGCACCCACTCGGAGTCTGTCTAAACTCTGGCAGAGGACCTGTGGGGGTGGGGTCACTCCCAGGGGCTGTCTGCTGCCTGCCATGTGCCAGGGCCAGCAACGTGTTGGTGGACATGCTGAGTCGACCCCACTTTTTCATAATCATAGTAAAATAAACCAAAATAATCCAATAAGAGATTTAGGATCTCAACAACTTGGGGTTTTTATTAATCAGCAATGTATTACCAGTTTATTGTCCAAATTTCATGCATGTATCTAAATAAATGACTCAACAGCAATTTTAGTGAAACAGGTGAAGAATCTCCTTTCTTCCCTGGGAAATAGGAAGCATATGAACACAACGTAAAGTGGCAGTTAAGGGGTTAACAGTGTTTTTTTTTAAACTATGGTGATTAAAAATACATTCCAACGCAGTTTGAAAGAAAAAATTAACAATAATATTATTCTTACCTGAAATCCATCTGGTGTGAATTCTGTGTAAAAGGCTGCATTGAAAAAGGTATTCAAAGTGAAAACATTAACATGGCACCAGCCATTGACCTACGTTTTGCCATGTAGTGGGCTCGTTGCAAATTGCTTTGTTTCCTGGTACTGTCGTTTCTTTATTGGTGTAAGAGAGGTAACTCAAGGAAAATGGTGCATGCATCTGAAAACACGAGTTACTTCGCTTTCCATCAAACTGGTTTCTGTTGAGCCCTTTTAAAGGTTGCCATAGAGCCCTCCCCACCATGCCAGAATACATTGGGACCATCTGCCAGTAAACAACTTCTGGCATGTTGAGAGTGAGTTAAAGGTACAAGTAACCATGCATGAGACAACCTCAGAACATCTGTAGGGAAAGAAGGATTGTCATTGTGCAGTACTTTGCTTTTCTCCCATTTGAAAGGCTTTTTGTAACTTGAGCTATCATGTATCTTTGTCCCAACTATCATGTAGCTGTACCTGCCCTGTTGTGTGGTTGTTTGCCTGCACAGCTGTGTGCGAAATTAACAGATATGAAGAAAACCCTTGGTTTATTCAAATTTTCTTTTCTTCAGGACAGCAGTCAAGCGGCACTGTTCAGAGAGGTCGGCCGCCAACTGCCCGGAGGGGCTGGGCTCATGCCAGAAGAGGACTAGGGCGAGGGCAAGGGGCCAGAGTGCGGACATCCAGCCATGATTCGAGTTTTTCTTCAGGCTTATCTGCGGAGGAGAGTTGTCACCTGTCCCCTGAGGTGGTGCTGTGCCGAATACAGGATCAACAGGAGCCCCATGGCTTGTATGGACCATGCAGTGAAGATGGTAATGATGTCGATGTAGCTGATGATGGTGATGTAAACGTAGCTGATGATGGTGACAGTGTCAACGTAGTTGATGATGGTGATGATGTCGACGTACCTGATGATGGTGATGATGTCAACAGTGTTGATGATGGTGACAGTGTCAACGTAGCTGATGATGTCAACGTAGCTGGTGATGGTGACAGTGTCAACACATCTGATGATGTCAACATAGCTGATGATGGTGACGACGTCAACGTAGCTGATATGGATGGTAATTTCAGTTCAGGCGATTCCGACTGCTCTCAGCAAGAAGAGTGTTTTGATGAGGGACAAACGCCAGAGTGCAGAGAGGAAGCTAAGGAGGCAATCAACAATTCTGGTGTTGGAACAAATCCTTACCAGCCTCAGTATCGTTCTTCAGAGACTGGAAGAAATTTGCCAGAGCCGATAAAGCGGGGACCAGGACGCCCCAGGAAACATCAATCAGGTCTGCAGGAACAAAACAGTCCTCACTCCTCATTCACAAGTTGTACTGCAAGCGCTAGGTACCCTGATGAATTGGCCGCAAAATTGAAAGCGGGGGATGATGTAGGTATAGATGCGTCCAGTCCTTCAGAGACTGGAAGAAATTTGCCAGAGCCGATAAAGCGGGGACCAGGACGCCCCAGGAAACATCATCCAGGTATGTGGGAACAAAACAGTCCTCACTCCTCTTTCCCAAGTTCCACTGCAAGCTCTAGCTCCCCTGAAGAATTGGCTGCAAAATTGAAAGTGGGGGATGATGTAAGTACAGACGCACCCAGTCTTAATTCAGATCTCTCCATACCTACTGCCTTGGTCCAGGGGAAGCTGCTGCGGTCAGGAAAGCTAGCCAACCTTGAAAGAAAGCCCAGAAGATACAGAAAAGCATGTTGTAATGTAAAGAGTGGAGTGAGTTACTTTGATGGGAAGGCCGAGACAGTGTCCAAAGGCTCTGGGAATAACAGCTTTGCTGGTGTGATTGAAGATGGTGCAGCTCGTCATATAACTTACCAGTGTTTTGTGTCTTCAGTGGGCAAAAACCAACAATCTGTTGGCGATGCTGGAGTTTCAGCATCAATTTCAGAGCCGCCTACGGCTCCTCCAATGGCCAGCTTGCCACAGTCTATAAGTCCAGGATCTTTTCCCCCAACAGATGGCATCATGCAAACTGCAGCATCTACATTTGTTCCGGTTGCTGTTGCGCCACTGTCTGCTAGTTCAGTTTGTTTGGCATCAGGTGATTGCATGCAGTCTGGAACATCTGGTTGTGGTCTGGCTTCCACTGAGCAGCAGGCCACAAGCTCTCTGTCCTTGCAGGCAGCGTATGGTGCACAGGTTACCCCACTTTGTATTTTAATAGATGCTTCCCGTGGGACATTGAGTCCTGTCCTGATCCCTCAGCTTGCTAACCCCCAGTATTTGTGTCCTCAGTATTTGAGTCAGGGTGCTACCTTCTCAGGAGCAGCTGATCAGGCATCCCGTGCTCCTCCCATCATCAGATCAGAAGTTTCCAAGAGTTCTTCTTGTTTAAATCATCGTTGTACGCCATCATCCCAAGTGGATACCTCTTCCAGTTCTCATTCTTATCAAGAGGCAGACCCGTCGAATCCACCGCCTTTTCAGCCATCTTTTTCTCAGGAAGTCTCCCGCGTCTGCTCTTCTTCTGAAGTCAGTTTTGCTTGCTCTTCAGAGGAATTCAACCCTGCTTCTTCATCTCACTTCCCAAGCTGCTTGCCTGGCGTGGTACAGGCCGAAGGTCCTGTGGTAACTACCATCTCTGTACCTTTCAGCTCCACAGAAGAGAGTGGTCTAGCCAGAGAGGCCATCCAAACTTCGCAGCACAGTGAGGATGATGTGCGTCTTCATGGCCCACACGAAGACCTGTGGCCAGTCAACCATGCTGGCGGTCCTGTCCCAGTCTCACTTTTTGCCCATGATTCTCCCCCAACACCCTCAGACCCCCTGACCACTGTCTGTCAACCTGACCTGGAAACTGTCTTGAGCAGCACCAGGAAGACCAAGCCCAGGATGTCATCAGGCACTCCCTCCACCTCAGTCTCACAGTGCAGTAAGCCGCAGACAGTGCTGCCAATATCCCGTGGCAAGATATGGCTAGGTTCTGTGAACACCATTAACAAGCTGGCAAGACCTCATGCTCATGCTGTAGTTGTTGATTCCGACTCAGATGTTGAGGACATATACTGCATCCAACATGCAACACCCACAACAGAAAAGTCTCAAGAAAGGGGACATATTTCTTTGAGCAGGGATTTGTCAGCAAGAAGTACTCAGCAGATGAAGGACAAGAACCATGGCGTTAGGTCCAGAGAGAGTAGTTATGTATCCAGCGGATCTACGACAACCACCTGCACATCACCTTCCAGAATGCCCTCCAGGCCTCCTCCAAGGCTGTGTGGCATGACTGTGCCACACCTTTCAGGCAACAGGCTGGGAATGCCCCTTGGTTGTCCACCAAGTGTGTACTCTGCACAATTTCCACATCGTTTAGCTCCAAGATCCATCATCCCCTACAGGCATCTGGGTACCACATCATTTATTGATCTGACTGACAACGACTGTGATTCTGTTGTCAGCAAAATAAGTGGTCAGAACTCTGCGTTATTGATAGAGTCATCTGACAGTGATGTAGAATTAATTGAACAGAACTAGTTGTGTATGATACGCTGAATTATCTGAAGATGTAGAATTAAATCAAAACTAGGTGTGTACAACACAATGTATTATCTGACTTATGTAGAATTGTACACAATGCATTGTATTATCTGACAGTTATGTGGAATTAAATCAAATAAGTGTGTACAATACACTATATTATCTGACAGTGATGCCGAATTGTACAAAACTAGGTGTGCACAATGCATTGTATTATCTGACAGTTATGTGGAATTAAATCAAATAGGTGTGTACAATATACTGTATTATCTGATTTAGAATTGTACTAAACTAGGTGTGCACAATACAATGTATTATCTGATAATGTAGAATTAAATGAACTAAGTGTGTGTGATACACTGTATTATCTGACAATGATGTAGATAGAATTGAACAGAACTAGCTGTGTGTGATACACTGTATTGTCTGACAGTGGTGTCAAATTAACTGAACAGAACTATGTTGAGAAAGGTATGTTGGAAATTAGCAGGGGTGTATTACAGGATAGTACAGGATATGTTGTTGATATGTAGGTTGGATTTACAAGCATTATACAGGAAATATTATTGGCCTATGGAATGGACTTAATTTTAGTACATGAAATACTGTTGATGTATGGAGTGGATTTACAAAAATTTGTACAGGAAATACTGTTAGTATTTGACACAATATGCATGGGTTGCCATTGTTCCTTATGGGAAATTATATTTTTAATCAATCCATACAGAACTTCCTGTGTTATGGTTTTGTTTTCATAGGGGTGGAAGTTGGGGAGGGGACCTATCTGCTTCTGGAGTACTGTGTAAGCATGAGATGTCTGAGAGTACTGTGTGATCAAAATATGTCCGAGTACTGAGGTAGAGATGTCATACTCCTGTGTGAGTGAGAGATGTCCGAGTGCTGTGAGAGAAAGAGATTTCTGTGCACTGTGAGAGTTACCTGCATTGTGTGAGAGAAGGATGTCTGAGTGCTGTGAGCAAAAGATTTCTGTGCACTGAGTGAGAGATGTCAGAGTGCTGTGAGTGAGAGATTTATGTGTACTGTGAGAGATACCTGCATTGTCACAGACTTGACGGAATGTCCCAGTGTGTAAAACCAGTCAGTGGTAATATGATATTTGGAAATGAGTTGGAGAAAGGGACGTAATAAAAAAAAGACTGGACACAAGATGCATGCATGGCTTTTAAGGTGTCATCACATGGTTTTATGTCTTGACTTAACTTTGTGCCTGATCAGCCTGTT
Organism: Lanistes nyassanus; assembly: GCA_004794575.1. Taxonomy (NCBI): domain Eukaryota; kingdom Metazoa; phylum Mollusca; class Gastropoda; order Architaenioglossa; family Ampullariidae; genus Lanistes; species Lanistes nyassanus. Next base: position 174,478 of record SMGT01006394.1, read on the forward strand.
TTATAATAACCTTCTTTGATGCCAGGTGGATATGTCGATCCGTGCGGCTGTAAATAACTTGTCAAGTTCTATCGGCACTCTGTTGATCGCTATAAACCTTTCTCTCTGTTGGAAATAAAATGTCAACAAATGTCACCATGTTTGACTGCCTAGTCAAATTATTTTTCTTTTTATGGAAATCGTCTATGAGGGGGTCACGACCTTGGTCAAGAGTTTTGTCTCTAGGAAAGATGGATTTCTCACAATGTAGCATAACAGTATGTATCTTACGTATACGTACTTTCCCAAGTGCCTTAAATATGTAATAATTTAAATCGGTTTAATGGGTCTAGCAAAGTTGAACAGTTTGGGTTTAGAGTTGCAAGTTAAATCCCTGGAATTTTGAGAAATATTGCAGTGAGTGCAGTGTTTTTTTTTTAATAATGCTATGCATAGTTGCAGTTAGATAGAAGAATCTCATGTGTTCCATTAGATTTCTCAGGAGAATTTAAGCTTTTTTAATGGGGGTAGATTTTCGTTGACATTTTTGTCTACAAGGCCTCAGAGAAAATATGACCAGGACGATACAGCAGCTTATTTTTCATGAAGAGGTGAACTGTTTTACTCGCATGTACAACACAAAAATCTCATTTTGTAAGTAGTATATGAAATATTCAGATCTCCGTTACCTGGATGTCGTATTTGATCAGTGTAGCATGAAACTTTTGAGGCCTGGTTCGTTAGTATGTACAGTGTGTGTGGGATCTTTAGGTCCACAGCTAATTTATAAGGAGCTTGGTAGGTGTGCTGGCTAGTGTGTGGAATTTGGTACATCTGCTTGGGTGGTTTTGGTGTCATGAAAAATGCAGCACAAGAGGCAGTTGCATGGTATTAATGAATAACAGGAAATTTGAATCCCATGAAATGTATTTTTAGGCAAGGGAAATAAGACGTCCTGCAGCGAAGCAAGTAATCTTGACGTGGAAGGCAGATTGTGGTCCTTGTTGTGCTGGGGTGTCCTTTGCTGAAGTGTGCTGTTGTGCTATGCGATCGCCTGCTGTCCTGGGCTGTGCAGTTCTCAGCTGGCCAGCCCTTTGTACTTGTCTGGATATCCAGTCCCTCTAGAATTTGTCTACACACTTGCGCAATTAACAAATATGATGCCCAACCTCCAGCCTCTCATTTTCATCAAGGAATAGGTTTTGGCTGATCAAGTAGTTTTTTTTAAAAAAAGTACTTCAAATGATGCTATGCATTTCTGTTCAAATAAATTGTCATGATGAAGTTAATGTTTTACAAATGGAAAGTGTGAAAAAAGTGCACTGCAGAAGCACACACACACACAGGGCCTAGGCGGCCCCCGACCCCGGCCAATAAGCCAAAGTCACCTGCTGCAATTCAGGAGTCTGTTAATTCAAGCCAAATCCAGTAGGTAGTAAGATTTGAAATATATATAACGGTGACAATAGGACATCAAATACATAATGACTAAGATTTAAGTTGATCTTCTTTCAAGATGACCATTATAGCAAACCAAATATGTAGTCATTAAAAGATAGGTTTCAGTTGACATTTCTTGCCGTTAACGAACACTTCAGTCCTCATAATTTAGATGCCAGCTACAGTTTCACAGATCTAAAATTCTCTAGGAAACTAGCATGTGTTGTCGATGCTGTCCGCACTTGTTATAAAGGTTTTTTTCTTGTAGGAGAAGGGAATTATTTTGTGCTGCTTCTCGTCACCCATGACAAAAAGATTCTGAGGAGTTCGAAAGAATGGAAACGCATTAATAATACATAGATTTTAGCAGGCATATCTTCATTGGTTGCCTCCAGTAGCCAAATGTCGCATGGTTCTTTCAACTCGTTGCGGTAGTGATTTTTATTATTATTTTTTTTTTAGACAGCATAGAGCATAAGAGTTATAAAGACCCTTTAGGTACACCAAGACTGGAATACAAGATGCAACCTTTTGAACAGTGTATGTTACTACAATGTGGAAGAATGCATTAGCTGCCCAAGGGAATTTTACAATCAAATATACTCATTTGTGTGCCTGTGTGTGTGTTAAAGAATTTGGGGCAATATTCACAATCATGCAATCTTTTGATAATGACTGACTGGTGTCTTTCTCTCAAGCCACACACCATGGTAGATCATTTTATAACTGGTGTTCAAGTTGCACCGACTTGGTCTCTAAACAACATAACTTTCTATAGCATGCCTTCTAGGAACCACCGTTTGCATTACAGAACATGGCTCCCAAATAAAAGCAAAGCAGTCTTGTTAATATGGCTGCCTCTATCAATTAGCCACCATTTCAGTAAAAGCTTTGTCATTTTAAGACTTCTGCCAACCATCACCAGATATGTCCAAAATTTGACATTTGAAAGGTTTTATTATATTAATTTCTCATGAAAGGCAGATCTCAATGTTAATATAACCCATGAAATGAGCGTGGCAGGCACAAAAGAAACTTAAAAAGTCTTTTTAATTTTGTCTGGTGGCTCCAATTCTGAATTTCCATTTGCCTTTTCTTTATCGCTGTCTTCATCTTCCTCGTCACTGTCATCATCTTCATTAGTCCCACATTTCCCTGTTTAGAAAAAAACAGTTAACAATGTAAACAAACATAAGCTGGTGTAAACACACTCATTATCAGATTGTGTGAACATAAACGCTCATCAAAACGGTAATGACATCTGGGCAGGACATTACTGCCACACGCGTACGCTCGCGCGCGTGTGTGTGTGTGATGTTCAAAATATTGAATTCACCTGACCTGGTGTTGATGGAGTTTTTCCCCTTTTAATACTCGTACTCCGTTCGCGTTCTACCAGCTGTGTCAGTGCTGAGTTCAGTTCAGTCTGTACTTCTCCCATCAAAACTCTCAAGCCTTTCAAGCATACTGCCGCTGGCACATCTGCTTCTTGCAAGGATCGCGCAAATGTCTGCTGTTGACCATGCGTGTGTTGTAATGTTACTTTAATGCTACACATTTTCACAGTGCAACACCTCAGGATCCGAAACACCTGTCTCTATTGCAATGAGGCTTCTGTCTATTTTAAATGCATCTAACACAGGTAAAAGTATTCCACGAGTCCAGTGCTGCATATAACACGAGTTAACAGGCCACAACCATTGCCGAACACGCCTTGCGGGGCTCCACTCTCGCTTGAAAGTACGCAGGAACTGTGCCCGACGCTCACGTGATTTCGAGTTGCTAAATATAAGTCCACATGATCAGTAAGCATTGTGTCACGCGAAGCGCCGCGGCATTGGATTTTATTATATTTGGCCACGAACGTGTTTGGACAAACTGTACAAGTCATCAACAAGCAGCAGATGGCGGTTACAACCTAGCGCAGCTTACAGGGCTGTAAAGGATACCGTGTGGCACAAAACATTCGCGAGCAAAGCTAAACCAAAGGTCTTTGTCTAAACATTTCTTTTTGCTGTGTGTGGGCCCTTGCTGTACCTCAACTCCCGGCAAGCTGCCGTCAGCGGCTGAACCTCAAGAAACCCACTATTTGCGGTGGGGGGTGGGGGGGAGAGGAATCGGGAAGTGTAAAGTGTAAGCTCACTGAACGCATTTGTGTAGGCTGTCCCTACAATTTTTTAAAATAATTATACGAATTTTTGTAGTTTTGAAGCATATCGAGTTTCTGAAGAAGAGCCTAGAGCGGACTTTGAAACACCTGGGTAAATCACGTCACACAATTAACGCACTATATTGTAAATATTCACCAAGGATGACATAAAATAGCGATACGCATTGTCTTATGAATGATATATAAATGCTTTGAAATATACAAGGGGCAGAAGGGGACGTGTGTGCATAAATAATAACCTCTAATCAGCACCCCCCAAAAAAATTAAATAAAAAGAAAGACAAAGAGACCAATAAGAGAAAAACAAGAAAACGAAACATCCAAAAATAAACACATCTTCAAAAAACATGGAAACGCATTGATAAAACAGACTTGAGCAGGCATATCTACCTCGGTTGCCTCCCGTAGCCGAATGTCACATGGTTTTGTCAACTCGTTGCGGTAGTGATTCTTTTTAAAATATATATATATATAGCGTGGAGCATAAGACCCTTTAGTTACACCACGACACCAAGACTGGAAACTCCGTCATACCGCGCACCATTCAGGGGGAACAACTCTTACAGGACGAATACTCTCCCTTGTAACCACCATGGCTTTACTGGTAGTAGAGTGTATGGGATGACTAAATTAGTTGTTGTTTTACCTGTAAAGTAGCAAACTTAAAAGGCAATTACTATTGACTGTGTTTTATTTATACAATTCAGAAGAACCATGTGTTTTACTGATCATTCATATGATATGCAGTAGCCAGTATGTTGAAATCAGTAACATACCGTGTAACGCTGTGTGCAGTGCAGTTACAGCCAGCTGACATGGATTACACCAACCCCAAAACTGATTCTCAGTTTCAAAAATATACTTACATAACGATTGGTCATTGCAGCCAAACACACTCGATTACAATTCAGTCGAACACACTTTGGCTGAGGTAAAGCTGAAAACAACACAAAAATCGTGGAACATCTTTGGTGTCACTTCGCTTCCCTCAGCGGGAGGTCACGGGACTGGGTAAACAAAGGTAAACTTACTGATCACTGTGTCAGCGGACAAAGATATACAGGAGTCAGAAGTCTCGTGACCACGTGGGCCCTCGAAGCAAGCACCTGGCCACAGCCACAGCCACAGCCACAACAGATGTGACTACCGATGCGCGTGAAGCTGTATATGACGTGACATGTGGGCTGCAGGCCATCAAGATCGAAGTGGTGGCATTTAATTTTTTCTACATCGTGTTACTGCGATTCTCTGCGACTCAGCAGGCTTCGACCTGCACTGGTCTAGAAGAGTGTCACCTCTGATGTCTGTCATTTCTACTTTCATCTTCGATGTACAGTAGGACCTGTTCACGGGGCTGAGTGTCGGGAACTCACTCTGGGCACATCCACTTCAACCCTCCTCTCCCCTGACAAGTTCATCATCCTGTCTCCTTCTAACCCCCTCCTTCCCCCCTCCCAAGATCACGTTGTTGACCAGACGGGAGACAGCTGCAGCCAACCAGTCAGCCTCACACAGAAGACAAAAGCGGAAGTGTAATCGGTTGTTTAGCGAAAGCATTTTGAGACACTGAGGCACGTAAACAGCAGGAAACGTTGGAATTAGCTGCAAAGCAACTGTCGCTGGATAACACTGCTTCTAATTTAGACATCCGGTTGTTTGCAGTAATTCATTTTCTCGGTGTTCGTGCTTTCAGCACACACTTTGGGAGGGGCAAACGCTACGTTGAAAACTATAATGACATACTAGATACAGACTCTTGACGTAGGCGCTTTTTTCCAAACAGAGCGTCATCTGGAAATTAGCTTTCTGGCTGGCTAGGCCCGTCGGCGCCGGGATTGGTTCCCGTGTTTGTTGTCTGCTCGTAAGAGTTAGGAAGTGATGGCCTTGAAAGAAAGCCTTATAATCCATTTTCATTCTCTTTGTAGTCATTTCGCGTGTGTGTGTGTGAGCGTGTGAGACATCCTAAACTATCGAATCCCTGGCCCGGACACACATAAACATTCTAAACTATTATACAGTGTATAGGGTCCCCTGTAGTATTACCTACGGAGTCTCTCGTTATGTAGCCGAACACTGACACGCTCTAAACTGTACATGTAAACAGTGTAGCCATGACTGCTGTTTGGAGTATGAAAATATGATTTTTTAAAAAGGAACAGGCTCAATATTATGTGAGAGGAAGGTCTGCATTTGGGGGCTTACCTCCCCCTTCGGGGCAGAACCACAAGCACAAACAAGTAGCTACAGTACAAAAAGCTAGAGATGCCAAGGAATTAATGACTTATCAGCACAGTAGCTGACACGCGCGTGTCCTGCCGACACAGACCGACAGTTCGGGAATTAGTTCACACGTATTAGTGAAACGAAATTGTGCAAAACTGCTGGTTTTTATTTCCAGACTAGAAAAAAGCAACGGCGTTCTGTTCTAAGAATTGGCTTGCCTTTTTCGGCTCAGGTTCTGTGACAGATGACGGAAAATAGAAGCTGAAAGCATTAAGTTCGCGGGATGCTGCAGTAATCATGTTTCCCTTCTTGTTCAGTTGTCGCAACCAGCGTGCTTCCAGACTGCTAGCACGGGCATGAATCGTTTCTGAACCAGCTTATATTGGGCAGGCCCACAGGTTCGCGCTTAGCTGGTTTTTTCTGCGCCTGGTAGAACGACGTACACTTATTCCACTGGCCCATTTTTGTTACTGCGCCTACTTACAGGTTGTGGACAGCTCACAACACTGACCTGGCTGATGTTTAACTAAAAATAGATTTGCTTTACATCGGGGGAAGAGGAAAGATGGGTGGGATTTCTTCCTGATGGCCGTGAGACCAGTGATGACAATACGTCAATAGGCTTAGTCGCACAGCTCACATTCACACTGCGATGTTACAGTCTATATGTGTACATTGTATATACGTGTAGTCTCAGTGACTATACAACCCACGTCGCGAGCACGACCACAAGCCAGCATGGACATAATCTTCTTGCTCTCCCGTTTCCTGCATTATTCTCGCGCAGACTCGGCTAGCTTTAACTATACTTTATTTTCCTCCATTACAGAAGAGCTCTGCCGTTAGCCTGATTAGCTGCAGTATTGCACGCCCGCCACTCCCAGTGAAAAGGGTTCACTTGTCGGTACACATTATTTTCAAAAGAATCCTGACCCAACCAGAGGCGCGGCCCTCACCGAAGACCGTGAAAGTACTTGATCGTAGCTCGCGCTTTACTGCACGTTACTGCACGCGCAGTCTCCAGACATTTCGCTCGCTGTTGGCTGGCTTTCCAATCAGGAGCAGCGCCACACACCGACGGAGAAAAGTTGAGGGTGGGGGGATTCGATCGTGTGTGTGTGTGTGTGTCTTTAAGTTTGAGGGGAGAGGAGGGGGAGGAGGGGGAAAGAGGAAGACAGCACAGAGTTTCTGAGCATAACATTTACTGAGATTTTCGAGTCTTTGTTTGACCTACAATTTTGTCTACTTCTGCTTAGTGATAGTCAATATCGTTGTCACCAAAGACCTTTGTTCTCACGTGACTTGCTGGAGGCGTTACTGGTGCGGACTGATGAACAGACATGTAAGGGCAGGGCGCGGACAGGATGAACATATGAGATGTTCATCTTGTGAAGTAAAGAGTAAGGTCAAACACAGCACACACTGGCAGTAATCAGTGGGGGGGGGGGTCGTGGGGCACAGGTAAGCTATTTACGAACGATCTTCCCGTCCAGCGTAAGGAGAACAAGTGATAGCCGCGGTGTGCAGTTGGTTGGCTGCAGCGATTCGAACTTTACACAACCTTTCCCGGTGACGTAACTCGCAGGTGGTGATGGCGGTATCGACGAAGTTTCGTGTACTGTACTGTGACGTCACGACTTCAACGATAGCGACTCGTTTGCAATAGAAACAATTAAGTTGGTTCCTACACTCTAACCCCAACCCTACCCGAACCACCCTTACACCTCTCCTACCCAAACCCTATCCCCTCCCATACCCCCAAGCCGAACAAACTAAAAACATAAATAAACAGGGAATCGAACCACTGTGTTTTTGACTGATAATCCCAACACTTTTTCCACGTGGCTATCCCTAACGACGACGAAACATCACCCGATAGAGCCATCACCCACAAGGTATAACAGAGGCAAACAAAAGCGACCGCTTTTGCACCTGGGAAGAGTCGAAGAGAACTAGCATGTTCTACGCTTGACTGCTACCTTTAGTTTTTACAGTGCCGAGCGGCTCCTGATGTGTAGCTGGTTGCGTAAACAAGAAGCGGCTTATTTGTATTTCCCAAGGACCCAACCGCACGAAAACGCTGGGCAGTCGTTGTCAGGAGGAGGAAAGGCCCACAGAAGAACACGACGCCGTGGCTGTCCACTCAGTTCAATATCGCTTGCTGTGGCACTTTTTGCCAAGTGACTGCCGTCCACGACACAAGAAGAAGATATTTAACACGTGTATGAAAAGCTGCTTTTCATGAAAATCCGAGGAGTCCAGCCAGTTTAGCTGTGCCTAGTGACTAACAGCCTGTTTTTAACCTACTCAATACTCATGATGGTAGAACAAGTTCCAGTAGATAGACACTGCAGTGTACTTTCAAACACTTTCAGAACACAAGAAATTAACGTATTTTTTTTAAAAAAATACTCATTGAAAAACAATTTTTATTTTATCTGCTTTTTTTGCCGCCATGTAACTTTATCGCTGCTGGAGTGTTTGTGGCACGTTTCAAATGTTTTAAAGGTGCCATCCTTTTTGTACACACACCGAGTTCATAGAGGACTACAGTGACATGCTTGCAGTGTGCCGAGGGCCCCATGCCAGCTGCAGTCACACTGTGCAGCAACCACTACCTCAACAGCATCCATCTCGATGTAGCCTCATGATCTTAAAGGTGAGCATCAAAGCACTCTGTACTGAAAATGGGCAGCTGCTTCGGGATGACCCTATTAAACTCTGGCTCCAGTCAATTCAAAGTTTGCCATAAGCTCTAGGCATCTATTCTGGAGACAACAGAAGCGAGCACTTTATCAGCTAGACCAGTTACTCTGAAACACAACAAAAATCACTCGCCCATCAGACTGAAGCAAAAAATAACACTACACACACTACGGTACAACTAAGTGCTTCAGCACTTTGATCGGATTTATTTTATCCAACAGCAAGAACCTCGACAGAGACTATCGTCAGCATATTTAACAGTTTAAATTATTTTTTGACTAGTTTTTCGCGTAGGATTACTTTTTCATTAATATTTCGTGTGAAATCTGGTATAAAAGATATACGTAGTGACGTAGATATAGGGCCTATTGATTTCAGAAAGATTCACCCTTGGCCTTAGCATTAATAACAGAAAATGTATTGCATACAAAATGTCATGTCTTCCAAGAATAAAACTAATTGTTGGCTAACTGATTAGTTTTGAATACCTGCGAAGTGGGCAGTGAACAAGTTTTGCCTTCCATTTAGTGCAACATGCCTTTATTACCAAAGGCAAAGTGAACTTTCTCACACTGGTAAGTCACACATTAAAAAAAATACAATACACCAAAATTAACAAATACAGTCCAGAAAACAATCGCAGGATTGCAGTATCTTAAGATCTTTACAGTTATTAAGATAGACTGCAGTAAGTTGAGATTTCATCTAGGAGAGCTTATTTATGAAGCTGCGAAATATGCAGACTGAATCTCAATTAAACATACCTTAGAACAAGATCAACTTTCGACCATCAACCTTTGCCCTCCTTTTCTGCAGTTACCATAGCTCCTTCAGTCCAACGTCGCCAAACTTTGGCCTTGTAAATGTAACAAAACACCCTCGTGTTTACCTGGCTCACACGGTCGCTTTGCTTACACACACGATATACCTTATGACCCTAGCGCCTCCACGCGGCGCCCGGGGAGAGAATCTTCGCAACGTACCTCATTCTAAATTTATCGTGACCACCGTTTACGCAGGATCGTAGCAAAGTCTCAAGTTTGCTGATGTTGCACGTACGCTCGCACATAAGCAGTGGTTGTTACGCCAGTTTTAGGGGTGTGTGTGTGTGTGTGTTATACGTGATGGATGTATATACACACATTTCTTGGATGCAATCTACTTGGAGGAAAATGAGTGGATAATATTTTGCCCACACCAGTGGTGTGGCTGGCGCACAAGAGGAGTTTTTCTACTAGTGATTCTCCATTATTAGAAGAATGTTTCGTAGATTTGCTTTTCATTGCACGATGACCGGAGTGTTTTCCTGTCCTGGTTGTCAGTTGAAAGAACATACCTTCGCCTTGTTTACGGCTGGTTTGAAGTCTGTACAGAGCGCAATACAAGGATGGAAGCTATACATACTGCTTGTCCACGTTCCACTGACTGCGCATATCTGGATTCTCTACAGGGTTCACTTCCGGTCCTCTGTTAAAACGACGAGGAGCTCGGTTTTGAAATTTGATCTGTAGAACCATTTCAGTTCTTATATTTTGTAAACTGTGAGCCGTAAACTGCAATTCGTGAACTGTATATATGTGAGGTGCAAACTGTACATTATAAACCGCAAGGTGTAAACTGTACCTCGCAAATTGTGCATCTTAAACTGCATGCCTTTGACGGCACATCGTAAAGCGACGCTGAAATCCCGTGTGTCCACGGTCCTGAAGGATTGTTACATAGTCTGGACTTTCAGTGTCATCTTGTGGACACTTTCTAACCAAACAAAACCCATGCTGGTGTAGTGCCTTGGATATTACGAGAGACTGGAAGCGTTGTATGGTTGCTGCACGTGTTGTATTCTGGGTGGACGCGTTGTATGGTTGCTGCACGTGTTGTATTCTGGCTGGACGTGTTGTATGCTGGCTGGACGTGTTGCAGGCTGGCTGGACGTGTTGTATGCTGGCTGGACGTGTTGTATGCTGGCTGGACGTGTTGTATGCTGGCTGGAGGTGTTATATGCTGGCTGGACGTGTTGTATGCTGGCTGAACGACTGGACGTGTTGTATGCTGGCTGGACGTGTTATATGCTGGCTGGACGTGTTGCAGGCTGGCTGGACGTGTTGTATGCTGGCTGGACGTGTTGTATGCTGGCTGGACGTGTTGCAGGCTGGCTGAACGACTGGACGTGTTGTATGCTGGGTGGACGTGTTGTATGCTGGCTGGACGTGTTGCAGGCTGGCTGGACGTGTTGTATGCTGGCTGGACGTGTTATATGCTGGCTGGACGTGTTGTATGCTGGCTGGACGTGTTGCAGGCTGGCTGAACGACTGGACGTGTTGTATGCTGGCTGGACGTGTTGTAGACCGACTGGACATGTCGTAGGTTGCAAAAACAAAATGTAACCGCCAATGTGCAGGCTTACACAGCGCCTTGTAAATATCTGCTAGCAGCAAAAGGGTCAAACCTCTGGAATATCTGTAATTCCCTGGAGCTCCATTCTCCAGTTATTGAACAACGGAAGAATGTCTGCGCATTCTCCAGCTCTTCAATAGCAGAAGGACAGCGTGCCGACTGGCAGTCCACTCATGAAATGGATTCCGCTCACAAGACGCCACTAGGGAAATGAAGAACAAAACAACGCGCTTTCCACTCGCTCCACTGCGCATCCCCTTCTCTTTCTCTCCCTGTCCTCTTCCACTCCCCCTTGCCTGCTTCTCTCCCTTGCGCGCTCCATCGACTGCCTCTCTAGCTGCGCTCATCAGAGACTTGCAGCTGAGGTGTGTAGCATTACATGCATACAGAAGGAAAAGTGCTGGAAACTAGATTGCGCTGTCATACAGTGCGGCAGTAGGGAAGTGAGGGTGGGTTCTGAAGGTGGTGGTGGTGGTGCTGGGGGGGGGGTGTCAAGGTTTACGATGGACATTTTGTGACGTCGATAGGTAAGGAGAGTCGAAGGGAATTGACAGGAAGCAATGATCGGACCCTTGACCTCGGCCTGTCCAGACTGAGGGTCACAGGTACCGACCTAATGGTACACGCATGATAAGATTTTCCATTTAAGGTTAGCCTAAATTCACCCGTGATGCTAGACGCCACTTACATAGGTGTACTTTTATAGGACACCGTACTGTATACACAGGCCACTTACATAACTGTACTTTATACAACACCGTAGTGTATACACAGGCCACTTACATAGCTGTACTTTATACAAAACCGTAGTGTATACACAGGCCACTTACATAACTGTACTTTATACAACACCGTGGTGTATACACAGGCCACTTACATAGCTGTACTTTATACAACACCGTACTGTATACAAATGTCGTCACATGGGAGCTGGCTATTTTTTCTTACGTCGTAACCCGCGCTCGGTGGGCGTCAGGGGGAACGTGTGGAAATGTTGTCACCGTGTTACTTTATAATTTATAATCATCTCACCGTACAGTATGGCCCGAGCCCCATCCACCTACGATCTCCCCACAGACAAAGAATCGCAGAATCCGTAATACAGTGAAAGAAAGGAGAATATTATTTACAGGTAGCGAGTGTTTACAGAATGAAATATCTAGGCTCATAAGATCAATGACTCCAGGCTTTCTTTCTGGTTCAACATACAATTCCTTCCATCACCTGGTTGTTTGCATAGTCCGCACAACGTCACAGCCTGTACCGAAAGGGGCGCCCCTCTCTGCTGTCCTAAACGTTGACGTGTCAGAAGGTCCTCCTGGTTGCTCCTGGTAACAGCAGACTCGTGTTGTCGAGGTCTTCTCCGTGTCCTTCGCCACTGGACACAAGACTTACTGTGGATTGTAAGCACTCTCGCTGACGTCACACAGCCACAGCACTGTGCAACACTTCTGGGTGGATCTTCGCTCTCTGTGAACTCAGAGGTCAGCTACATACAGCCACTCAAGGCCGGATCTCTGCCTCTGCTTTGGACGGTTGTCTTCCTTCTGTCCCCCACTTCCTCCTTTACGTTCCGCGGTTCATCTTTCGTCCGGTCAGCTTAGGTGGCGTCTCCACAGCAGAGAAACACGTGCCAAGAGTCGAACAACAGTCCTGGAGGACCCAGCACCTCCAAAGGAAACTCTTGCACTGCAGCAACTGGTTTGTATCAGGGTTTTGTACTTTGGTTGCATAAATAAACGTTCGTTTAAAAAAAACTGGCTTGCTCCAGACACGTGCGGCCAGAACAGGACTTCACCCAAGTCCTGAAGAAGGCGACGCCGCTCTGCTCGCAACACTGACAAGGCTTGACCACAACCGCCTTCAGCACGGGGTTCTTCAGCAGAGTCGCTGTAGCAGACGACTGTCAACGGTCCTTTATGGATCCTGTCCATCGACTGTGCATGACGCGCGTCCTTGTCAACTGATTTTCTATGTGTTATTTGTTGTCTGTCTGTACCTGTCTGTATCTGTCTGTATCTGTCTGTATCTGTCTGTA
>SMGT01006394.1:190225-210486 GCA_004794575.1 Lanistes nyassanus
CAAAACACTCAGTACACCATGGTAACATGTAACAAAACACTCAGTACACCATGGTAACATGTAGCAAAACAGACCTCAGTACAAATAACACGCAATAAAACATACTTATGTATACTCGCGATAGTATGGAAAACAACGGACCTAAGTAGCCATGACAATATGTATTAAAACAGACCTAAACACACCGGGAAATGTATTAAAACAGACCTAAACACACCGGGAAATGTATTAAAACAGACCTAAACACACCGGGACATGTACAAACAGACCGAAATACACCTTGACATGCATTAAAACAGACCTAAATACACCCCCTGTTCCATGGCGAGGGGAACAGTGGCAAGAATTTGCCAGCAGAGACTAACGCCAAACATTAGGCGAGGTGCTGCCACGCGCCCAGCCAGGGGTCAGGGGAAAAGTGGACCCATCCACAGAGCTCGCGGCTCGCCTCTGCGGCCTAGCGTGATGGGCAGCCGCTGGCACGGCGGTGTGGCTGGGAGGTCTCACATCGCAGGCCCATCGCCTGCAGAGCTGGACACGGAGCCAGACAACGGTGACAACTTGCTGCTGCTGTGTCAGTATGTGCGAACCTGAGAGAACGCCGCTGTCGTTCCTCATCAGCCCGAGCACAAGACTGAGCGCACAAGGTAGGTGATGCACGCGGTCAGGTTTGAAGTCCAGGTAGTGTGGAGACTTTCGTCCCTCTTTCTCTCCATCTGCAGTCCACATGTGGTTGGCCAGGTGGCTAGCTGGATGAATGAACGAACGGAGTGGGATGGCTGATGAATTCTTCCATTAACTGCTTGATGAATTGACAGAGGCGTGTTAATCATCGTCAGCCTTCACTTTCTACTCACCCCAGCTCTCACACTCCCACTCACGCTTGCTGTCCCCTGGCGAGATATCTCCCACTCCCACTCGCGCTTTCTGTCCCCTGGCGAGATATCTCACAGTCCCACTCACGCTTTCTGTCCCCTGACGAGATATCTCACAGTCCCACTCACGCTTTCTGTCCCCTGGCGAGATATCTCACAGTCCCACTCGCGCTTTCTGTCCCCTGGCGAGATATCTCACACTCCCACTCGCGCTTTCTGTCCCCTGGCGAGATATCTCACAGTCCCACTCACGCTTTCTGTCCCCTGGCGAGATATCTCACAGTCCCACTCACGCTTTCTGTCCCCCAGCGAGATATCTCACACTCCCACTCGCGCTTTCTGTCCCCTGGCGAGATATCTCCCACTCCCACTCGCGCTTGCTGTCTCCTGGCGAGATATAAACAGTCTCTCTGAGTTCTCCTCGTCTTCTTACTGCTGCACAATATACGTGTTCCTCGTTTCCTTCCTGTTGCGGTTACTGTGTGTGATACAAGATTCAAAACACCACATGAGCGCCTGCACTCACGCAGAAGTGCTCTGTAAAAGGTAGAGGGCTCAGATGTACACAATACGAAATGCAAAAAACAAAGGTTTTTTTTTTTGATGGGCCACAAGGTTCTTTGAAATCTGCTGATTTACACAATAGTGCAGCTACTAAGTATATTGCCTTGTCTTTAAAGGTGCTTATACACAGATTGTTACACTATTTAAAACTGCTCAGTTATTTGTGAAGTCGCCAGTACAAGTGTAAATTAAGGCATAAGGTCTATTGTAACGCACGTCTCCTTGGAAACAGGTTGGCGGCTGAGGCCCCCATCAGGAGCTGGGGTGCGGGGACGGATCCCAGTGAGACTTTTTGCCGTTTCGCACATAAAGCAGGCGGTTGGTCCTCGTCCTACAGCTGGCACACAGGGAACATTTCGCTGACGTTGTTAGATACCAACCGATTACTCGCACACAGCTGTTTAAAATCCCCAAACGAAATCTTATCACCGTGCCTGTTTATATCTATATGTAAAGGCATCTCCCTCTATTGCATTCACGTTATTGATCTCCACAAGCTAAATCTGTCCCTGCTGCTGATGATGCAGTTCAATTCTTGTCAGTGGCAGTCAGTCAGTCTTTCTTTTAAAAAAAATAAACAAAAAATGCCAGCTGCACTCCTTGATTAATCCAAACGCGTCGTAACCCTATCTGCAGACGGCCGCTCACACTTCCATGTCCAACCGTTTTTGTTTTATTGCCACTCCTGTCCGATCGCACCAGCAGTTCGTAAGATCTCCGTGGTACAGGGTTTTATTCTTGTTATTGTAACCAGCATCCGATGCTGCTTGCCTATGGGTTCAGGGAAGGGACTAAACCGCGAGGTCATTCTAACTCATCATACCGAGACGGCTATGCCCACCTCCAGATATCTTTCCATAGCACACAAATGTTCTTTTTCAATTTCCACAGCTATGTTTTCCTCTAGGCTATATATAATAGTTCTGAGATTTAATCAAGGAACAGAAAGAATGGGCTCCGGCCTAAATGACACCATGTTTTTCGATGCCTAATTGTCCTTCCTGTTCTACTGGTCTGTCTCGTAAAAATTAGTTCTTCTGCAAGAAACCATTGGGAGGTGGGGTGGTTGCTAAATTTTAGAATTGAATTAGGGCTACATTCCCTCATCTCCTGCGTGCGCTTGATTTAATCAGCACAGTTTACAATAGAAAGCTGCAAAAGAGAAAAAATCCAAATTCATTAAAATTTCCTTTTGTCAGTCATTTTCCTGGAAAACCTTGGATTTCTGGGGCATGCCACTCTCGAAAACCTCCTGCTGGTGACGGCCAAAGCGCTCGGCCAGGGAACGCGCTCCGTCTTGATGGAGGTTTTCAAGAGGAACGATGCCAGATGTGACATCATCGCTGTTTCTGGTCACTGAGGACTTTTTAAAGGATGCGTCTGCAATCTCAGCGTAAGGCTCGCATGCGCGTATACAAAGTAAACTACTCTCTTGCAGAGAGACTGCAGGTAGCACAGTGCCCTTTACTGTATGACAAGACCACACTAGCAGTCCTCGTGCAATAGCCTGCTGTCCTTCACTGCATGCCAAGGCAACAGCTAGCAGTTCTCGCTCTAGCCTTTAGCGCTAGAAGGCGCGCCTCTATGCTTATCGCGTGCGCTCGCCAGCCGGTCCTCTCCAACATCTTGGCCGAGAGAGGAGACAGGGAGACGCGCCTTCCGACACAAGACCCGAGATACCCAGGCCTCCCGATACAGAAAACAGCCAAACAAGATCAATCTCGTGAACCTGCAAATTGTTGAGGAATTTGAGCTCAGCTCCAAATCAAGTCAATGATTTTAATCCAAACCAGGGTTTGAATGACGTCAGTTATGAAGGTGAATGCATTCGCCAAGAGTTAGTACTGCAACACAGCCAAGTGTTAGTACTGCAACACAGCCAAGTGTTAGTACTGCAACACAGCCAAGTGTTAGTACTGCAACACAGCCAAAGTGTTAGTACTGCAACACAGCCAAGTGTTAGTACTGCAACACAGCCAAAGTGTTAGTACTGCAACACAGCCAAGTGTTAGTACTGTAACACAGCCAAGTGTTAGTACTGCAACACAGCCAAAGTGTTAGTACTGCAACACAGCCAAGTGTTAGTACTGCAACACAGCCAAAGTGTTAGTACTGCAACACAGCCAAAGTGTTAGTACTGCAACACAGCCAAGTGTTAGTACTGCAACACAGCCAAAGTGTTAGTACTGCAACACGCCAAAGTGCTAGTACTGCAACACAGCCAAGAGTTAGTACTGCAACACGGCCAAGTGTTAGTACTGCAACACGGCCAAGTGTTAGTACTGCAACACGCCAAAGTGTTAGTACTGCAACACAGCCAAGTGTTAGTACTGCAACACGGCCAAGTGTTAGTACTGCAACACAGCCAAGAGTTAGTACTGCAACACAGCCAAGTGTTAGTACTGCAACACGGCCAAGTGTTAGTACTGCAACACAGCCAAGTATTAGTACTGCAACACGGCCAAGTGTTAGTACTGCAACACAGAGCGTTCAGCAGCACGCCACGACACCCGAGACTTCCTCCATATTTTCCTATTTTCGATTTTTAAAAAATCGCGGCTAGCATGAGGTGAACCTGACGAAAAATGACCTCAGCGCAAGAGAATTGTAAAAATACTACACGAAGGGCACGTGCAGACAAGTAACCCAAAAAAACCCACACAACACTATAACCACAATTACAAAACACAAATTCCGGAGAAATCCGCACGCACTCTAATTTAAAAAGCAAAATAACGGATTTTGTGTCTGATCCGTGCGCGGCTCATTATGCATCCATTTCTTGTCAATGTAGAGTGATCACTAGAAAAGAACAGTTTACTCTCGGTGAGATTACACAGAACAGTCTGCAAGCATCAGATCAGTACAGTATGCGATTGACTCGTACAGCCCTTTGAGATCATCCAATACCATATGGATCATCTGATCATCAGATTACAGTAATCATTGCAGCAGAAAATTTCATGACCAATCGGCTTATAGAGTGTGATGACACTGTGTCGGCACTGTGATGACACTGTGTCGGCGCTGTGATGAAACTGTGTCGGCGCTGTGATGATCCTGTGTCGGGCTGTGATGACACTGTGTCGGCGCTTTGATGATACTGTGATGACACTGTGTCGGCGCTGTGATGACACTGTGATGACACTGTTGGGACTACCATGTGCGTTACGCTCTAGGAGCCTCCTGGGGATGGGGGTGGGGATGGGAGTGAGAGGATTCTGCCACTGACTCCTAAAAATCAGTGCTTCCCGCGCTCCCCATGAGTGTAGCAAGCGATTTCTCAACACGATTCAAAACATACCTTTTTCCCAGTGCATTAGCGTCGCTATGTGGAACATCCGCGGCTTGCTCTCATTCTGTGTAGAGTATGCTAGAATTTACGGGAAATGTTGTCCCAAGTTTGCTCATAATGATGACAGAATAGATTTGTCATGTTTGGGGGTTTGGTGGGTCAAGGAATTTACCCCATAGACTCTAGGTGTGATCCATCGATAGCCATCTTGCTTTCATGTCTGGTGCCAACAGACTGGTCAAAGATGCCATACGGATTTTAAAAAACGGGGGGTTTTAGGGTTTGACCTAATGCACGCCGCTAAGACGAACGAGAGCAAAGCTGATGGAGATGTTCACACTGTCCCTAGCGAAGTGCTCAAGTGTATATATATTTATATATAGATGTTCTGTTCTGATGCCATGACTGACATTTTCTGATGGGGGCGATTGGGATTCCCGTAGTGTGTTGGTTGGTTCGCCATTCTTTCGGTAAGATCTTAAGAATGGCGGTACTTTATGACAGCAAATATACATCTCCGTCTGACACTACTTAGCAGAACTGAACTGTGAGATCTTTCTTGAAAGCTGACTCCATTGAGAAGCCCGTGTCGGCTTTTTTCTATACAGTTTAGATTCTACAGTTCTTTACCGTTCTTCTTGCATTGTTCGCCGTAAACTAGCACCGAAAATCGAAAACTGCAAAGGCTCTCCTTTGAACATGCGTATTTGTTCGTCAACGAGTTAACTGCCTTTGGCAAAATTTACTAGCCTCTGTCAAAACGTGTCTCATCATGGTTCTCTTGCATTTTCTTGGAGAAACAAGAACGTGCGTCACTTCTAAAATAAAAAAGACAAAGCCTAATTCTTACCGGAAGCAAAACCTTTCATCTGCGCAAACTAGGAAACACACTTTAAAACAACCAACAAGAAAAATAAGCACAACCCCTTTCCACCCCAGAAGAACGAAGGGCCCAAAACGTACTTCAGAGCAAAGATCGAGGCAACCCTCGTCTCTCTCATTATTATTATGCTAAACAAGAGAGATCATAAAAATGCCAGGTCGTGATAAGTGGCCATTTGTTCTGGGGGCCAGCTCAAGAGAGGCAACCCTTGAATAACGACTGCTTGGGGCATATTCGCGCATACGAGCGTCCCTCTCCCCCCCCCCCCCAATTACACACGGGGTGGTGGTGAGGGGACCCCAAGCTCGCGCCCTTGTGGTGCGACAGATGCAGACGCACGCACCAGTCACACATGCACACACTCGCAGTTATGTCGAAACACATCAGAATACATGCGCGCGCACATACAAACACACACATACACGCGCGCGCGCGCGTCCACACACACACACAGACACGTACGCGCGTCCGCACACACACACGTACGCGCGTCCGCACACACACACGTACGCGCGTCCACACACACAAGAGCGAACGACATGCGTGGTCATGCAGCTGTCTGATTTTAAAGACGGATGACTTGCAGACATGTTGGGAGAGAAGGGGGCCTGGATAGCTCAGTTGGGAGAGCTGCGGACTAGCAGATGGAGGTTGCTGGTTCAAACCCTGGTGTGGCTAAGGATTATTTCCTGGAGTTAAACATTGTGCAAACTCCATTCGGCCATCTCCCCGCACATTAAACTGCCTGTCCGCACTGACCATCTTACTGCAGCTATCAGTCTGGTGGTTCTTTCAGTGCATAGTTTAGTAATAGGACCCCATCCCCCATAGTGCGAAATCACCGTGAGGTGGAAGCACTGTCCCTCTAAATCACCACCACCACCACCACCACCACCACCACCACCACCACCACGACATGTTGGGACGTCGTACGGGAAACATATTAGCCAGCACCCCTCCCCCCACACGGACGCAGTACTCTTCTCAGAAATTGTGTGGTGGCCCCTGCTCCTTCCTCCACACAGCAGATGACGGACAGGAATATGGTCGTGAACACTTGCTATGCCAGGCACGCTGAGGCTGTTCCGGTTAAAAACAATTATCGATCTCTAACTTGCTGTCCAATCAGCGTCACTCTGTTTTCGTGTCACGTGTCATGTTTGCATGAAAGCCTCAGTTTTTCATGTCCGAGGGCGCAGTGCTGGAATCTTGATTTTGTGAAAGCTGAAGTGAATTTTTCTCTCGTGTGTTGTCACAGGGTACCAGCACAATTTGCGTTCGAATAGGCTTGCAAAGTTGGACGCAAGCGAGTCGTTTTGAATTGTATGACGTTTACACAAACATCAAAGCCTGTAATTTTTTTCCACAGGCTCATTGTAAGCAGGTATCACCTGCAGCATCCTGTACCAAGACGTACTCAAGGTAACCACAGAGTAGTCAACAAATCACACACGTGCCCGCGGAATGATGACGTCACACTGTGTGGTCATCTTCTGGTTGGCTGCTTGTTGTTGGCCGTTAGGAGATTTGTTTGCAGTCAACTCTGAACTCTAT
Source organism: Lanistes nyassanus (assembly GCA_004794575.1). Taxonomy (NCBI): domain Eukaryota; kingdom Metazoa; phylum Mollusca; class Gastropoda; order Architaenioglossa; family Ampullariidae; genus Lanistes; species Lanistes nyassanus. The sequence goes on from SMGT01006394.1 coordinate 197,397, forward strand.
CAGTCTTTTAACCATCAGCACGACAGTTCCACACGCAGGCTGGATGTTACAACAGGCAGGAAAGTTGATGTCACCACTGGAACCGAGCCACTTCGAGACGAGCCGCGTACTGAATTGGCACCAAGTGGGAACTGTACTTCCTTTTCAAGACAAGAACCCAAAGTGAACAACGATGTATCATTATCCGCAACCAAAACCACTGTTGCTATTCAAACGAAGAAGAGCCTTAGAGACGAAAAGTCGGATAAGAACACTGGGACAGATCATGAGCCGGTTAACGACAGCACGACACTCGGCCACACAGCTACAGCAGCTTATACTAGGTCTAGAGATGCCACAACTACCACAGAAACGTGGATGTTTTCCCAGACTACAACATCTACAACAGCAACAACTACAACAACCCCGTATTTTTCACGGCAGCCTTCCCACTCTCCAGAGGTTAGCGACGTCACTGCAGCAACAGCAACACCACAAGTGACTCCGTCGAAAGCAAGGACAGCATCCAGATCTGCAGCAACAGCTACAGCGGGGCAGAGAAAGGGCAAGGGAAGCTACTCGCAGAGATCCAAGTCCACCAGCGAAGCCAGCGGCGCCAGGAGCAAGCAGCTCTCCGGACGACAGATGGAATACCTGGCCAGGCACTTCACGGGCTTCGTGCAGAACGTCTGGCTGGCGAACCCTACTCCACGAGCTCCAGGTCAGAGGGGTGGGGACAAGTGGAAGGGAACTTTGTTTATCTAACATTGTTTTGCAAGGCAATTTATGGTTTATTACTTGGCAGACCACAGATAACTGGATATTTCGGGGCATTACAAATACAGACAGCACAATACGGACAGGAAAAGGCACAAAGAACACATACTTACAAAAGGCGGTGGGGGGGGGAGATTGGGGAGGGGGTGGTGAGGAGAGGGTTTTTTTGGTCACAAAGTAACTATCACTTCCTGTTCATATTTACTTCCTGTTCACATATCACTTCCTGTTCATGCTTACTTCCAAGCGGGCGCCATTTTATTTATTTCTTTAGCTCATTATTTGAATTAGCTCATTACTTTCTTTCTGTTTATTGCAACTCGAATTCACATCCCTTGCGAGGCAAACTGCACGGGTGGCGGTTCGCCGCTTTGTGGTATGACAAGGCCACTGCATGCCCTGTTGGCAGAAAATGTCGGCGCTGTGTGTGAAAGCGTCACTGAATCTGACTGGGTGTTTAAAGGCTAACGACGGCTTCAGGGATTTTTTTTTCGCCTAATAAATGGCAAATAACCTGTGAACAAAATGAATTTTAGGGAATGTACATGTGCTTGACTGTGCACAAGGAGAGTAAAAGCTGGAACAAATTTGTCCATGACCTCATTTTATGCTCTTCTTCTCCCCCCACCCACCCACCCCCGCTCCCCTTTGAAAATGCCATCAGCCACAGCGCGAAAATCTTTAAAAAGTCTGTCCTGATAGCCTCCCCTTTTACTTGTAGGCGCCAGACTTCCGCCAAGGTGGTCGTCCAGTGGTTCAGACTCCTGTTTCTGTCCTCCATCACGACTTGATTGACAGCTGAATGACAGTCTCGTGCGTGTCTGCGAGTGCGTTTCTTTGAGAACAGCAGTTTCCATGCCCACAGTTCTTCTCCAAGAACTACTTATTGCTCGCTGCTTATTTCTGACTTGAAACGTATGACATCTTACCTTTTTGTATGTGTAGGCAGATTCTCAAATAGGTTGATTTAACAGATTTTGAGGATTTAAGGCTTTCCTGCCAACTACGGCCATATCGCGGTGGATATGTGTGAAGGACTGAGTCCTATATACTAACGTATGTACTGAATTATCCACCCGTCTGATAGTTTCAGTGAGACAGTCAGTCCAGAGAGCCAATTTAGGGTTGGGGGAATGGCCCAATGGAGTTTGCACAATGTCTGAGCTCCACGATACAATCATTGGCTACTGACAGCTGCACATTTCCCGACACGCGAGTCTCGTGTTCTACCAAAGAGCTACCGAGGACCCCTTTCTCAGATGGATCCAGCAGTCTAAGCGTCTTCTGTCAACGAAAGATGGGAGGGTATTGTTACTGTATGGACCTGGTGTAGGTTCTATTATCTCGACCTTCTGTCGCGTTATAAATATTACTAGGTAGAATTTTATGGGGACATTCTTGTTTTGAGGGTTTTTTTTTTTAGTAATTCCGAAACATGGAAAGTATTGACTGCTTCCAGTGTCCAGCCCCGCAGAGAGTCGATAAGCACAGGCGGGTGGTTTACCACTATTTTTCGTTTTGCTGCACATCCGGGTGAGGGGCTAAGAACATTAGGCGCTGGAGGCGCGATCTGCAGCAAATGACAACTTACTTCACTTTGCCGCCACTGTGCTGTTTGTTATCGTTTGATCGAGTTGCTCCAATCGTCTGCTTGTCCCGCCCCGCTTCTCGCTTCCCTTGGGGGCTTCATCAGGTTACCCCCACCCTCTCCCCACCTCCGTTCCTGCCCCACCTGACCCACGTCGTGTACATGAATAGCCTCAATGCTTTGCCCGATAGTTTAGGTCTGCAAGAGTTGCCTGCCCCGTCCTGCTCATAGAGGCCGCTTCTATAGTGAGCAAACTATGGATCTTTGTGGGGCACGCTCGGACAGTGGGCAGTGCGACTGGCTGTCTGGGAAATCATTCCAAACTTATTTACCCACCCTCTTTATCTGTTTCCACAGTTATATGTGTCTGCGCCAGATTGATTATCGCTCCTGGCTGTCCAGTTGTTCCAGGGCGTTAGACGGGTCCTTCGCGCATGCGTTTACCACCTGACGATCGTTGCTAACAATGTTTGGTGTCTTCCCGGCATTCTTAGCTCACTGTAGTGACCAGACCATCCTGCCCAGTCTGATGAAATCATCTGTACAGCCCCAGAAATTTGTCTGTCCACAACGAGCCAGGCACAGCGCCTTGACTGCCTGAAACTGCAACTGCCTCTTGTACGAAGGTCGAACTTCTGATAATAACAGTAATAACGGCTGTCATATTTACACAGACATAGTGATCTGTCATATTTACACAGACATATCGATGTGTCATGTCTACACAGATATATCGATGTGTCATGTTTACACAGACATATTGACCTGCCATATTTACACAGAATTTACACCAAAAATTGATCTGTCATATTTATACAGACATATTGACCTGTCATGTTTACACAGAATTTACACAAAAAATTGATCTGTCATATTTACACAGACATATTGACCTGTCATGTTTACACAGAACTTACACAAAAATATTGACCTGTCATGTTTACACAGACATATTGACTTGTCATATTTACACAGAATTTACACATAAATATTGACCTGTCATGTTCACACAGACATATCGATGTGTCATGTTTACACAGACATATCGAGCTGTCATGTTTACATAGATATATCGATGTGTCATGTCTACACAGATATATCGATGGTTTATGTTTATACAGACATCAAGCTGTCATGTTTACAAAGACATATTGAGCCGTCATATTTATACAGTCATATCGACCTGTCCTGTTTACACAGATATAATGACATATCATATTTATACAGTCGTATCGGCTTGTTACCTTTACAGATATATTGACCTGTCATGTTTACATAGACATAGCCACCTGTCAAGTTTACACAGATATAATGACCTGTCATATTTACCCAGACATATCGACCTGTGATGTTTACACAGACTTAACAACCTGTCATATTTATATAGACATATCGGCTTCCACCTTTACAGATACAACAGCATTTCATGGCCATATGTCGAGTTTAGGCAAACACAGGGAGTTAGTGACCTACCTTATTTACCTAGATTGCGAAGTGAAATACAGGCCTCCGCTTAATGCCCCAAAAGACGACGACAACAACTAAAGTGATACCCGAGCAAAACGTCGACCTCGGGGTTGACAGTACTCTGTCGATCGCTTTCCGGAACATGACGTCATGCGCAAGGCTTTGTGGGATTATTCGCCATTTGTCTAGAAGACGCAACTGTTGCTACTCGTGCGAGCTTGTGGAAGAAATTACTAGGCGCAGGCAAAAAGCAGGCATCGGTCGGTAAAAACACACGATTGGACACGATCAGACCCACACTGGACACGACCGGACCTAAATCAAACACTAACAGACACAGCGGCATACACTGGCACACAAAACAAACACTGATAGATCACAATCGCGACAGAAATCGATCCCGATCAACCCCATTCGTAAATGATCGGACGCAATCAAACTGGCTAAAATTAGACACCATGGGACAAAATCGCGAGGAAATTTAAGACAATCGGACTTAAATCTGACACAGTCCCACGCGTGGCAGCACGTACACTTTGTCTAAGCAACACCGTCCTGATATGCACCTCGTTTGCGGCTGGACGTTAAGCAACAAATACCCCCCCCCACCCTCTTCCTCAGATACCAGCAATGCTTCTGTCGTTAGACCAAGGCTATGTCAGATCATACTATGTCAAAAAAAAGTGTGGGGTAGGGGGGTTAACTTGTATTGTTTAGCTGAGTGCACGCAAGTTGCAGCTTCGGCGCCACTTTTCGGTGTGTGATGTCGGCCTTAAAAGCCATCATCATAAAGTAGCCCTAAAATTGGAACTTCTAGTGTGGCGCTCACGCTTCGTCCAGCGTCCAAACGGCGCGCCTCTTGCTGTCTGCAGCAGAAGTGATGCCCAGTTCGTGTTTGTAGGTGGGAGGAAAAGTGGGTGCTGGCAAAGCACAGAGCACCAATCACCTCACAGCTTCTGGTCCGTCCTCTGATCCTGTAGGAGGCCTTCTCGCAAACATTTTCTAAAACGTGTTTAGTATGGGTGTTAACTTAATATTTTGTCAAGATTCAATTGTAATAAATCACATATCTGAAATAATGATAAAAAATCAAAACGGATTTTCCAAAATTTACCTCGGACACTACCCTAGCTCCCCCTTCCCAAAATCTCAACGCAGACATGCTCCAAGTGTCACAAACACCCAGAGCTACATGACCTAGAGTCTCGTACGCGATTAATAAAAAACATTGAAAACAACCGATATTTTAGCGTAAAGAATTGACGAAAATAGTGTCGGTGTGACAAGCGGCACCCATGTTCTGCTTGTTAACTGTCATCATGCCGAATAGAAGCTGTTACAGATAAGGTCTGGTGCTAAAGACACGCCGGCTGCAGCCAATGCACATTCCTGCCAATCATAAACGTCCAGCTGGGCGCAATTTATTGGCTACATCCAGTCACATCCATGTCTGGTCGTCGATCCCCAAATCTAATGTGCGCTGTCCAGACAGAGGCTGGGTTAGTAAATGTTTGCATTTCTTCTTCACATGGGGTGTGGGTGCTTCACACTTCACAGATTTCACAGGATGAATATGCTGCAGATACATTATTACGCGTGGGGAAAAGATTGAGACCCCTTATGCAGCCAGACCCACATCTGTTTCCCTTTTGATGCGAAGAGCTGCTGGGATTTCACAAGAAAACCAATTATCGTCCGTCTCCACGGCAAGAAGCACTCCATCACAACATGCCCTACACCTCCCTGTCGTGGCGTCCGTACAGACTCCGCTGTGTGCTGGCACCCATTGCAGCCAGCGTGATTATTATGCGTATCATGCTGTGATCAGATAATAAGCAAAATGTCTGGCAGCAAAAGCGACAAGAGAAGAAGGAAGAGAAGAAGGCTAGAAGGGGTGGAGGGAGAAAGACACGACAGCATGCGAGAAGAAAGGCGAGAAAATTAGATTTGTTTGTTTCCCTGCGCGCAGGTTGCGCGTGGTGGCTGAAATAATTCTGTCACAGACAAAAATCGATGTCTAATTTAGCAAGGCACAAGACAGCAATTTCTACTTCGGCAATCGAGTGCTGCCTTAATTGGCGTTTCTCCTCCTTCCTCCTCACCCACCTTCCAGCCGCAAGGCCGGACAGCAACCGGTGCTGGTTTATAACTGTATTTGTTAAGACTACGAAAACTATTTCAACCATCTTCAGAGAAAACGAGCTCGAGAAACTGTTACTTCCGGTTGGAGCCTTAGCGACTGTAGGCAGAAGTTAGCCTTTAAACAGCAGTTTTATGTTACTCTAGGGATCAGGCGCCGTGTTCATGTCCGCTGGTTAAGGCTAAACCAGTCGCGATCACCAACAAACCATTGGTTAGCGATCTTGGTTGGCTGGTGGGGCCGATGGTTTGTCACGCAGTCACGATCAGCTGAGGGTGAACCAACGGCAAAGAACGCGGCCCCAGAGCGTGGCGCGCGCAGCATAAGAACAGGAAATGACGGTGGCTGGGGTGCTATTCAGTTCCTGTCTTTGTCTGCCGTCATACGTCGTCACCCAGGAGCTCGTTAAGGGAGGAGACGAGGGATTCTGTAGACAGAATAAAGGCCAATATCAGGAACTGACCAAGAGATCTTTGAATAAATATTTACACTACACTTACGTGACACTGTCGCCATCTAGCGTTAGATGATGGTGTCGGCGTGGGGCAGCCGGGTGGGGGGGGGGGCAATGCTCGTTGCTTGGAAGTCACATGGGGGGGGGGGGGTGAGGGGACAGTGACCATCTTCTCGGGACTAAACTCTGTTCGGAGTACAACTCATTTTTCTGGAGAATATCAGGAGAATCCTCTACAGTGTTCAGGTTTATATGCATGGCAGACATTGTATCGCACGCAAAGATCTGGAAGTGACTTAAGGGGCAAAGGCCCACCTTCTTGGTTACTGCTGTTGGTGGTACAGAATATTATCGTATTCTTGGTTCTTACGCTCTCAAAGAAAATGAAAAATATGCAGATTAGGTAAGTAGTTCAGCGATCAACAATTCTTGCTTTCTCCAATGACGAAGTTGCGACTTGAAGCCAGGTGCCGCAGCCTGGTTGCAGCGTAGTTGTCATCAAACAGCTAACATCATCAGGGTGACAACACTTGACTTATGTATTCTGTCAGGGTGACAACACTTGACTTATGTATTCTGTCAGGGTAACAACACTTGACTTACGTATTCTCACAGTCCTTTCTATTTGACTTCCTGTCCTGATATAATTAATAAGGAACAAATGAGGACAGAGCGATATAAATCGTCAAATGACAACCCCAACAAAGTACTGGCAGCGCTAGATACAACCGTATGCTGACGTATGCAATCAAGGGAGCCTACCGTACCCAAACACGTAGCAAAGAGAGAGTCGAAAGTAAGGAACGTGGCAGATCTTCAAAAAAAGATCTGCCATCCCTTTCTTTTAAACGACCCTAGTCTTCACACGGCTTGATTGCATACGTCAGCATACGGTTGTGTCTAGCGCTGCCAGTACTTTGTTGGGGCTGAAAAAGAAACTAACAAGAGACTGTTTAAAGAAAGGGAGACCACATGTCGATCGTATGTGCGATTCACTTACACAGCAAACCCGGCACCTTCACTCGTCTTTCTTTGCGTTGGCGCGCATAATTGTCATCTTTTGGACATAGTCCCTGGGGACTGTAGGGCTTCAAGATATGACTTCACATCCCATAATACCGGTTATTAAACTCCATCCATATCCTGCTTCACTCGATATTAGATCGAATGCTCATCGTGCCAGAGTTATCTCTCGACTTTCTCTCCACACGTGTACCGGGCATCCAGTTAGTTTCTTCTGTGTGCACATGCACCGATTCGAATGTGAATGTATACATATGCGGACGTCTAGCGAAGATATTTCCTCCACGTGTGTGTGTGTGTGTAATTGGGTTTGTGTGTGATTGGGCTTGTGTGTGATTGGGTTTGTGCGCGTGATTGGGTTTGTGTGTGTGATTGGGTTTGTGTATGTGATTGGGTTTGTGTGTGTGTGTGTGTGTGATCGGTGTCTTGTTCCACTGGACACCAGGTGACGGACTAACACAGATCTGTGAGAACTTCATCCTGATTTCTGTTGCAGGCCCCATCGACGACGGTCCATTTGGAAGCATCTTGTGGCAGGTGAGCGAGCTGTGTCCAGATGAGCGAGTTGTGTCCAGGTGAGCGACCTGTGTCCAGGTGAGCGAGTTGCTGTGTCCAGGTGAGCGAGCTGTGTCCAGGTGAGCCAGTTGCTGTGTCCAGGTGAGCGAGCTGTGTCCAAGTGAGCGAGTTGCTGGGTCCAGGTGAGCGAGCTGTGTCCATGCAGGTGAGCGAGTGGTCGCGGTGTACCGTGTGCCCCCGCTGCACTCCAGGGTCGGTCTACATGCGACTTCTTACTGCTTGTCCACGCTTACAGATGCAAGGGAAATACACAGGAGTTCACGACCGTTCTTATGCAGTCGTGCAACCGAGGCGTTTTTGATGAGTTGTGTTGCCTCTTCAATCGTGCGTCGATAGAGGCCGTTGATCCTCTCAGATTTCTGGGTTAGTTTCATGTGTAGAAGGGAGATAACCCTAATGTACCAGTTCCTTGCATGGGGCTTGCGTTCATTGTAGCTGGCGGTTTCCTCCCTTTGTCCCTCTGTCTCTGGGACCGTGCGGGCGCCGTACGCGATGAGGAGTCCCCATCCTACCCCCATGGTGAGTCGTGCTAGACCCCTGCAGGAGACAGACCCCGCGTGCTGGTAGAATTAAAAAAAGAGAAGCGTGCATTTCATATCAGCCTGCTCTGGAAACAAGCACGGCGCACGGCGCACGACGCTGTGCCGTAAACTGCATCACGAAGCATTGCCGACGTTTGTGTCGCATCACGTGTCTACAGTTCTACTTGGAGCCGTCTTCACCCAAGGAAAGGGGGTGCAGTGGTGCACCCAGTTGTTCGTGCATCACGAACGTGTCGCGGTCTGACCTTTAGGGCCTGCGCCGACGTGCTGTAGCGGAAGCAACGAATTTAGGTAGTAGGTGGGTAATTTTAGAGGGACGGGGCTTTCGCCTAGCGGTGATTTCGCGCTACTAGTGGGTGGAGTCCAGAGTCCAGACCTATTGCCAAACTGTATATTCATGGTATAATTATGGAATTCATTCTTTAGATATAGAATTCATTCTTTAGATATAGAATTCATTGTTTAGGCCTACTTATAGAATAAACTGTCTTTATAGAATTACAATAGTTTAGTTAAAGAATATTTTCTATAATTAAAGAATTCGCGGTATAATTATAGAATGAATTCTTTAGTTATAGAATTCATTCTGTAATTATAATTCATTATATAATTATAGAATTCCTTCGACAGTTATAGAATTCATTCTATAATTATAAAGTAAATACTATAGTTATAAAATTAATTTAGTTATATAATTCATTCCTTAGTTGTAGAATAAACTGTCTTTATAGAATTACAATGGTTTAGTTAAAGAACACATGCATTCTGTACGTAAAGAAGTCATGGTATAATAATAGAATGATTTGTTTAGTTACAGAATTCATTCTCTAGTATTAACTCATTTTTCTCTTGTATTAACTCATTTATAATTATAGAATTCATTGGATAGTTATAGAATAAATTCTATAGTTATAAAATTCTTTATAGAATTCATTCTATGATTCTTTAGTTATAGAATACCATTCTTTATACACCATGAGCATTATACCCAAGTTCCTATTGGCGCCCCATAATCTGGTGGCTAATGTGTAAGCATTTCAGAGATCTAATTATGTATTGTGTGTGCAGAAGTTAACACATCTAGAACTAATGTGCTCGTCCGGGTAGCGGGCGATGCTAACAATTAATACACGTTCACTTTGTTGTTGTTGTTGTTGTTGTCGTCGTCGTCGTCGTCGTCGCCGCCGCCGCCGCCGCCGCCGCCGCCGCCGCCGTTGTGTTTGCCTGGATTAGAAGCGAGTGTGAGATACGGATTGAAGAAGTCAAAACTCTAAAGACTTTGACAGTGTATCCGGGCACTCTGGTCGACTCCGAGGTGGGGCTCATACGCACATACATTTCTTGGTGGTGTTTCCACTTCTGACAGTCTGTTTCAGACCCAGCTATCACTCCTTGTCGTTAATTGTGAAGACGAACGATACTTCACCACCACCACCACCACCACCACCACCAACAACAACAACAACAACACCGCCGCCACCACGTCACATATTCTTGACTTTCCTCTTAAATGCACTTAGTCTCCCTCCACCCTCTACCCCCCCCCCCCAGCACGAAGCGTGCACGACGCCGAAAACGAAATATATCAATAACAGCCTCGTTACGGTCACAATTCACTCCCACTTGCACAGCGCAGCAGTTTTTAAAAGCTTATCTCCTGTTCATGCGAGCTTCCTTCCTGGGCGTGGGCCATTCGTCAGACCGGGACCTGATGCGGACATTCCGAATTATTCAATTCTTAGATCACGATCCGTCTCCCAAAGTCCCAACCCCATCTCACCACCCCCGCTCGAGCCTCTTACAGCTTGAAGGGGGGGGGGTGGAGGTGTGAGTCTTTAAGGCAGCAAACGTGTGGCATTTGAGCTTCGTCGACGGCATTTCTATTTCGATTTTGAAACTGGGTGACCTCAGCAGAAAAGCGCCTGCTCGCGTAAATGGTCGTTCCATCTTGCTGCACAGCTCTGCGCTGATGCCGACCAGTGACAAACTGGCGCCTGTGCGCATGCGTCGTATAGGCTCTTACACCTACCGTGTTTCCCCGAAAATAAGACAGGGCTTATATTAATTTTCATTCCGAAATATGACATTAGGGCTTATTTTCGGGGATGTCTTACTTTGATATGTCAAAAAATGAACTCACAAAGTAAAAATTATGAGATTTCTAAATAAACAGAAATTAAGAAAAACGATGTACATTTACTTACTATTAACATGGCTTTTATTCAGAAACTTGCCAAAAAAAGATATTTTGAAAAGGATAGCATAGACCGCATTAAAGCAGTTTAAATAAATATATAAAGAGGAAGGTTTGTTTCTTTCGTCTTTCTGCCGCTCTCAACTAGGGCTTATTTTAAGGGTAGGGCTTATATTAAAATTATCCTCAAAAATCACGCTGTCTTATTTTGCGGGCAGGTCTTATTATCGGGGAAACACGGTATTTAATAATTCTTCTCGTTGTCTGTCTTGGAGTCCAGAACATTGGTAGAGTCCTGAGCATTGGTAGTTAGAGCCCTGAGGAGTTTTAGTTAGAGTCCTGAAGATTGGTAGAGTCCTGAAGATTGGTAGTTAGAGTCCTGAGCATTGGTAGTGGAGTCAGACATCAGCTGTCGCACGCTCTTACGTCCGTTATGCTGCAAGACACACAACATGTCACAACGGCATCACTTCTGCGAGACACGTGTACGTCGTTTGTTACACAAGTAAATTTTATATTGGCAATTTCGAGTACAAAAGATTCTCATGACGTATTACAGGTCAGGTAATAGCAGTACAAAACGTACTTTTGCAGGACAAGAAATACCTTCTCAGCGTCCTCATTCCCATAGCTTTGGGCTTCGCTGGCGCCATGCTGATCATTGTCATGGCCTACGTGTCGCGCGCATACCGGAAACGGAAGGACAGAACCACCAACACAGGGGCACCGCGTTCCTTCCTTGAGGTAAGTTATATTTAATACTATCACGATATCCGCGCGTGAATGCATGCAGGCCGAGGTCTGGGGAGCGAGTCTGCTTTTGGTGACAAAGGAAACCAACCAAGCAAAAGTTAAAGACAACATCGACGTTTCGGGACACGACCCCTTCACCAGGACGACACACACGGATAACAAGTTGTCAGCTGCTGACTTACAAGTTTTTAAATGTGCTACCTTCGACACCGGAGTTTTGAGAAATCTGCCTCATTTCATTGCTTAAATTTCCAAAGCAAACTAATTAAAAAAAATTAGAACACCCATGGCACAACACGTAACCAACAAATCACAAAAATGTTATTGAAAACCTTGAAGCAGTTTCTGGCTTGCCAGGTAATACGGTTTTGCATAATTAATTAGTGCGCATGCCAAATGAGGCCGGACGGACTGGAAAGCCTGTACAGACTAATGGGCTAGGAGGTTATGCCAAGGCGGACGGTGTCGCCAGAAGCCTCCGGTGTACAGCACTGGTTGTTCCTGCAGCTCCAGCATACCGCTGCCCACATCACCCTCCCCCGCATGTTTTAAAGGCGGCATTTACGTCACCTTTTGATGGCGTCACAAAATTGATGCATCACCATACAGACCCTCCCCCACCCTTACACACTCGGTGAAGTATAGTTAGTTGTTTCGAGGCACGTTCTTTCTCTTTCTGCTCTTCCCATTAAATTTATCACCTTTATCGTTGGTCTCTTCCCATTAAATTTATCACCTTTGTCGTCGGTCTCTTCCCATTAAGTTTATCACCTTTATCGTTGGTCTCTTCCCATTGAGTTTATCGCCTTTGTCGTTGGTCTCTTCCCATTAAGTTTATCACCTTTGTCGTCGGTCTCTTCCCATTAAGTTTATCACCTTTGTCGTCGGTCTCTTCCCATTAAGTTTATCACCTTTATCGTCGGTCTCTTCCCATTAAGTTTATCACCTTTATCGTCGGTCTCTTCCCATTAAGTTTATCACCTTTATCGTTGGTCTCTTCCCATTAAGTTTATCACCTTTGTCGTCGGTCTCTTCCCATTAAGTTTTTCACCTTTATCGTCGGTCTCTTCCCATTAAGTTTATCACCTTTATCGTCGGCCTCTTCCCATTAAGTTTATCACCTTTATCGTTGGTCTCTTCCCATTAAGTTTATCGCCTTTGTCGTCGGTCTCTTCCCATTAAGTTTATCACCTTTATCGTCGGTCTCTTCCCATTAAGTTTATCACCTTTATCGTCGGTCTCTTCCCATTAAGTTTATCACCTTTATCGTTCCCATTAAGTTTATCACCTTTATCGTCGGTCTCTTCCCATTAAGTTTATCACCTTTATCGTCGGTCTCTTCCCATTAAGTTTATCACCTTTATCGTCGGTCTCTTCCCATTAAGTTTATCACCTTTGTCGTCGGTCTCTTCCCATTAAGTTTATCACCTTTATCGTCGGTCTCTTCCCATTAAGTTTATCACCTTTATCGCCGGTCTCTTCCCATTAAGTTTATCACCTTTATCGTTGGTCTCTTCCCATTAAGTTTATCACCTTTATCGTCGGTCTCTTCCCATTAAGTTTATCACCTTTATCGTCGGTCTCTTCCCATTAAGTT